>JAVTVY010023392.1:0-95332 GCA_036873755.1 Hanleya hanleyi
CCGTTCTCTAGCCTTACCCACCACCAGTATGTGTCCATCCACATTCAATTCGTAAATCAGTCCATGAGAATCTAATAATATATTAAGAGGTTACTGGAGCAATCCTGATTTCCAGCTCTGCATACAGTACATACAACTGGTCGCTGACTCTCTTTAAAGTTTGCAACATCACTAAAATATTTTACATCAATGATAGTAACACACAAGGTACTTCAGACGGACTACTAACTTCCCGACTCCTCTCTTTTCAGAGGAAACACAGTGACGCATTCATTGGGGACTGCGTAGTGACTCAGTAAATAGTAGTTCGTTATTTAAATTGCATAATATTTAATTGGACCCACTGACTCACCTGTAGATGTTGTATACACCTTGCACAGGTGATTCTCTTCAGGTGTGGACGTAGTTTCTGCATACCTTCCACCAGGTGTATAGGCACTTTTTTGATCTCCAGCCATTCTACTGCATCTAAATAACCAATCTGGATTCCTCCTTGAATTGTCACTGAACGATGTATGATCTGTGAAAATCATGTGTACATATTTATACTGTTACTATTAATATTTAGTAACTCAACCAATACGAATGGCATATATAACATCACTCTTACATAGTATGCTTGTTAAAAGTGTCCACAAATCAAGCCTGGAAACAGGGGGGAAGACATGATGATACCCCTCCCCCAATTCTTTAATACTAAAATAGATGGATTCTTTGCCATAGTCCAATAATGGGCAGGTTCATCTTAACACTGTTCAAGAAAGAACACAGTAGTTGGCTATCACAGATCAATATTTAGCGGTGCATATGATCTGACCTGCACCAAGGGACTCGTTTACAAATGTCATTTAATGGCACCGATGTGATTCCCAGATATCATATTGATGATAACACAAAAAACAAGGGTCAGGATATCATTTTGTCAGCGTCTGATAACGTTTTCACAATGTATTCCCATGCAAACTGTCACAATATATCACTCATATCAAAATGTACTATCTTATTGATACTCAGCTGAAACATGGTATCTGACAGAAAAACATCTAGAGTTGTCGCCCTTGATGTGATCACAGGAGTTGTGATTCCAATGACCTCCATGAACTCCTGAACCAAGGGGCAGGACAACCATATTTCACAAGTTAATAGATTAGAACCTTCTACGTTGTATGTTCAGGGTTGTCACATCTTGCTAATCCCCCTAAAGATTGACATAAAATCAGGATAATCAAGCCAAATTATCAATGTATTTGGGTATAAATAGATCTCTGTTCTGTACACTGATGTCTGATATCATTAAAATTGCCTCAATTGTTAAATGCCACAAGTTGAAAGTTGAAAATTGCCATAATGGTATGAAAAGTTTTCTAATCATTGGGTTTCTTTGTGGTGCATCATTCTAACATTGATGATATGTAAGCTTACAGTATATCTTTATTTTGTAAGTTATTCGGTTCATTGATGTGCATATAAGTTATAAGAACACAAACCCTTAGAAAAGCCCAAGATGTACATCAGGGCTCAACCATGTCAACTACTTTTGATATTCTGGTCATCCCAAAAGAAGTCACTTATCCAAAATTGTTTAAAAGAAAATTTTAGTATTTATTTTAGCCTTAAATTAGCATTTCATATGACTAGGCCCAAAATAGTTTTTTTCATTAACCACAAGTTATGAGGCAGGCATGTCATGTTATGTATTTCCCTCAACATTTTGGCCAAGTACCATAAACTAGTTTATTATTTGGTTTTAGAGCCATTTTCCATGTAAAACCAGTTGTTAATAGAATATGAGAAATTGACAACAATTGTTGTTGAATGAGATCAAATGAAACCAGAAAATTATGACTGGCCATGCCTTGTTTTTATTCTGATCAAGGAATAATAATTAATAGTAAAAGAATGCATGGAATGGTTTCATTTCATTTCTAACTTAAGGGGTTTTGTTACCTTTCCTTTACCGGAAGTCACTCGATATATATCATACAAACCTACATTTATAGACAAATGCGCATTCAAATAAATTGGGAATGAAACAGCTAAACTTTCATGCATCTGACTGAAAAATTCCAATTTACACTTGATTTTCAGCCTACTACTATGCACACCTTAGAGATTTTCGCCGATCGTTTAATATGCGATTTTTTTGCCAGAAATCGGCATGATAAAGGACCTATTTTTTGTAGCTAATTTCAACTAGTAACACATGCGGTCAAAATAAAAATATAGAAACTTCAAAATGTTTTTTCTTTCTAAAAGAGTGCTCAGTTTTGACTGAACCCTAAAATCTCACTGACATCTATGTTATCTCTTAGATTCTTTCATGCTAGTGAAAATGATTTATGTATAAAAACATGGTCAAATATATGATTTTTTTGGATATGCTCTTCATATAAATTTCACTTCCCCCGTGAAAGCAACTAAGTACAATTTTCTAGGTCTGTACATACCAGCTAAATGCCCATGTCTTATCCAGCCTCTGGATAAGACAAATTCACATCTGAGCAGTTCTCTCCAAATTTTCAACATATAATACAGACATGGCAAATAGTATAGTAAGAACATGGCAAATATTCTCCAGTGTAGCTTATACATAATCATGAGAATATCCTGCATAAATTGAATGTCAAAAAGTGTTCTAAGTGATTTTGACTTCTCCAAGGCTAGAATGAGTCATGGAATCATGGGTGTATCACATTTCCATGGAATAGATGGGAAGACTAGACAATATTATGTCCCTTGAAAGTTTGTGTATAATACCTTGATAGATAAAGCCTTCTTGAGGAAATCTTGAAGAAAGTTGACATCCTTGCAAAGTTGATCAAATTCGGGATTCTTCTTCTTGAGACTCTGATCCACCGCAGCTATTTCTGCCAGACCATGGAATGCATGGTAGAGAAGGCCCAGGCTGTGAGTTGTTAGTGATAGCTTGCTCTCCCCCTGCAGAACCCTGTCACCTTCAACAAGAATATTTCAATATTTTACTTAACATGTAGCATACAATTGAAAGAATTTTCTGCCAAGGTTTATTTGTAGTGCACTAGCTAATTCTAGAACAATAAATAGTTTCCACCAATATGAATGCAACTTATCAGACTAAAATTATTCCTGTGAGCTGAAACCCGAACAGTTTTTGAAAAAACAAGAGCTGAATATAAAGGTATTAAGAACATACAGTATCAAATTATTATATTTTTGCGGCTTCGGAAAATATGAGCCGTCCAGCAAACAACTATGGTACGGCTGGAGAATGGCTTGGGGCCGGGCCTTTTTACTGGTACCTATATTCTATTATGCTGCTAAGCTCGATTAAGTTGTAGGCCCCCTATAGGTCGATTAAAATGAAGATGTATCCCATACGTGTTTTATTTTTGTTTCAAAATAATCACAAACATTGTAACGGTGGTAAAATCGTGAGCCAGTCAGTGTTGTTGTTGTATATTTCGTACCACTTGTATGAAGCAGGGCCGCAAGCTCTGACAAAGTCCGAGCATCTTTTCTTCTGAATTTCTCCATCACGAAACTGGCTACTCCATTGTACTAATGCAAGTTTTATCTACTTATCATTTTTTGTTACGCAGATTATCTGACAACAAATAAGTTCGACATCATCACGTGCACGTGACTACAAAAAAGGCGGAAGTGAAAGTTGCCGTCTTTCTGTAAGAGGGGTTCTCATTGGATGAAAGCTTTATGTACAAAATCATGATCTATTCCGGAGCGAAAAAGGACTACCTCGAGCAGCATATATCCTGATTTCACAGCGAATATTTATTTAACAAATTTCATGTAATTTTAGCTCTTACCAATACTAATACATGGCAGTGTGACTAACGTCACAGGACCTACGAAGTACAGTAGGCATTAGGACTCGAACGCGAACTGAACTCTTGGAAATCCCCACCCCCCAGTTGAAATCCTGCCTATATTAAGATGGGCACCGCCCAAGTCAGAATCGCCAGTGATTTTCATCAAAAATCACCAGAAATTTTCATCAAAAGTAGGTCAGCTCAGAACTTGTTGGTAATAGTCTCCTAATGCGCCTTCATTCCAAAAATAAATAACGATCGCCGATTTAATTTTACAATTTTTTAACTAAAGGAAACAGATTGAATAATAAAAAGTTCAGTAGATTTCAAGCTTTACGTGTGAAAATACATTTACATCTCTTTAATGGTTTTCAGTGCCCTTGTCCAGGATCAAAACAACTTTTTGAATCACATTATTTTCCCAACAATACAACAATTTTTTATATATAGTACTATGGTAGAAAGGTAGCATTTATGTAGTTTACGGTAATTCAACTCAAGACCAACACCTTCTATGCACAAGATAATAATGATTCTATGTCATTCTCCTGAGCATAACCGGTACAAAGACGAATAAATAGCGTCTCTACATCACGTTGTTATCTAGATATATGAGACAACACATTTTGGGTATCGGCAATCTGATGAATGTACTATTCCGGTTTTCTTGTTTCACATTATATTCTATGGCGGTTGATCGGTGAGTTTCTTCATTGATAAACGTTGAACCACCTCAGCTTCGTTGTGTGAATCGAAATTGCATTGCTGTGACACACCAACACACTCCATGGCAGTGATTGTGTATCCCCTAATCAAGGAATCAAAATGGATCAAGATTTGAAATGACAAGAGAAATTTAGATATATTTTGTTTACACATGTAATTTTTTGTTCAAATTATATCCAAGTGTGATATATAGTCAATATTCAAGAGGTACAAAAAACCCCAAAGTATGTCCTCATATTTTCACATCCATGCCAAGAAATACTGCATTGAAAAGGGTCCATTTAGCCTACCCTGTTTTATCGCTCTAATCAGCAAATGGCGGGGTCATATTTCTGCTGTCAAAATTGTATTTCCCTCCAAAGTCTTAACCCTTGAATCCAAGTCCCACACTCTCTGATGCAAAGTAATGATTGTCCTAACTATCCGATTAGCACATTATGAACATGTCTTTGGTCATAGTGTACATATCATAACTCACATCAATGTTTTCTGCTATATTATTTCAATGATATGGTTTAACAATTTAAGTTATGCAAACAGCGCTGATTGTTTGAGGGTATATGCAGTAGGCCTATGCTGTCGGGCAATTGTGGAATTGTCCCAGATGCACGTTAAGATTAACCTCAGTAATAGGGCCATGTGGCATACATTGGAAAGTGGAATGTGGATCAATGACAGGGTATTTTTAGCCGGACAGGACTCGGTGGTCGTAACTGATACTCATTAAATGCGATAAAACGCTGGAGCAAAACGGACCACAGTTTTCTTGGCATGATGATCAAAGTTACTTTATCTAGTTAAATTCTACCCAAAGAAAATAAATTAAGACCCTTTAAACAGCCGTCATGGCTTTGTTTCACCCTCAGTAAACTTTTATCATTGTTGCTCACACAGACTAATCTGAAGGATGATACCATCAGTGGGTAATTTGACCTGAATTTGAAGCCTGATGTGGTCAATGATGAAATGTTTGGATGTGAAATAGGATACAGGTTAAAGGCTACAGTTTACATATATCTATAACAATATACTGAAGTGTTAATTATAAATCTAATTTTAATCAGAACAATGCCCTAATGCATGTTCATGCCAAAAATAAAGGTTCTAATGTCAATGGTTCTCCTTATTTTGCCGACGAAAGGATTCGTATGGACTCACTGACTCATTACCGGACAATTTGCGATCTGTAGCCTACTTCGTCGGAATTTTCAGCGATAAAAGACACACACGACACAAAACAACAACAAAAATAGACACAGTAAAACGAAAAAACCAGTGTCTGTAGGGGAATGCAAATTTTGCTCTCCAATGAGCATGAGGGAAATCTTTGCTGATTCACATTCATAAGCTGAACTAGTAAAAATCTGAACTAGTAAAAAAAAAAAAAAAAGAATTGGTCAAAGTTTAAGTTTAAATGCTATATATTTAATATTTAAATTATTTATACTTCCAAATATTTTATTGATGGCGAATATTAAAAATAAAATTGAGAGAGAAAAAAAACACCAAAAAAAACACACACACAAGCGAAGATTTCTTGTTTTATTGCTGGGAAACACGCTAGAACGCGGCCTCTACACCCTCGCCTATATTGTACTGTGATAGTGGCCCATCCAATCACCAAATGCTTCCGCCGTGCCTGGAACTTTAGTTGGGAATGGTTTGTAGCAACTAGCGGCAAGCCTTTGCTGTAAGACTTCACCAATATATATAGATATTGGTGAAGTATATAAATCTATATATATTGGTGAAGTCTTACACCAAAGGCTTGCCCAACTAGCTGTCATTAGCAGTTGTCAGGTCATCAGCTAATGTCGTAATTGCAGCATAGCAGGCGACTCTGCAGGCAGAGTCAACCGCTGTCGCAATTGCGACATCAGCGGGCCACAGAGTGGACCACTAATGAAGCAATTGCGACAATTGTGTCATTAGTTTTGCTATTGCAAGTATATCAACGGTTTAGTCATACCGGTATATCATGTGTGATATATTTTTGCCTCAAATAATTACTAGCTTCCAGTTGTGACAATAATTAAGCGTATATTACATGCTCGCTACGATTTCATTTTAGTGAGTCGCCTGCTATTGTCACAACCACAACATTAGCTGGCTACACTTTTTAGTAGGGCTACCTCTGATTTAAACAATATATTTATTCACAAAGGTGAATTGGGATTGATGAACCGAAAAACTCTAAAGTGAGGTAAACAACGTTTTAGCCTACCAGTACCGGTAATAAGTTTTGATTTATTTATCATAACACTCAAATATCTTTAGGCGACTCATGTTATTATTGTTAGTAGTCTGGGAGCGAAATTGAAAAAAGGCCTTATTTTAGATATTTGTTCACCCCACTGGCAAGATAATTTTCATCTATACCATATGACTTTCTATGACCATTGCGGGTATCAACCAGAGTGGAGGTAGAGTTTTAAAGTGTTGCAATTTATTTTTTTTTTTTTTCTTTGCTGCCGATATGACAAATTCAGATATTCGTTTTGCTCCACCGAAAAAGGGGGCAGTTGACTTTAAACAACACAGCCACTCTGATTTATAGTCCAATAGGTCTGAGCTATAGTACATATTACTACTCATCAATAAAGGCAGAGTTATATAATATCATGATTTGATTTTGTAATCCAATCGTGTGGAGTCACGTGGGGAATATATTCAAATGCCAACTGAAAAATACTCTCTTCAATAAAAGAATTTGAATTGCTATGTATCCCTCAACGCTGACCCCTTCTATCTAAGCATCCTTATTTATTGTCAGCGCTCGTAGCGCAGTTTTTTTAAATACCAAAGGTCGTAAGTAGTATAGAAAGGCTATATTGAAGCTTATTTTGCCGGGGGTACGGCGCATCACGTTGGGCACACCGGTTCTCGTCAGATCACCGAAGTTAAGCAGCGTTGAGCTCGGTCAATACTTGAATGGGTGACAGGGTGCTGTACTGGCTGGGCTGATCAGTGTCCAGCATAATAGGAACTGTGGACACTCTCGTGTTCTGGCACATGTGGGCACCGTCGTGATATGACTGAATGACTGATATGACTCAAATATGTTGAAAACGACGTTAAATCCTACTCACTCACTCACTTATTTTTCCGGGGGAGGGAACTCTTGCATCCGACAGGGGGCGCCACCAGCTCACGAGACCAAAAACTACCTCCAACACAGAAGAGTTCCAGTGGGGAGGTAACTCTTGATGCACTTTTGTGACTTTTGGCAAATTCCGGGTTATCTTTCCTGATTCGAACATTTGCATGTTAAATCTATACGGGGAATGCCTGTATAGGGTATACGGACATATATTCCTTCGCGGTGATGCGGTCTGGCGGTGATGCGGTCTGCCTCCGCTGAGAAAAAGTAATCCCCAGAAGGCGCATCTGATGGGTGGGTGTGGGGTTGAAATATCATCATTCTGCGCATGCGCGGTAGACAAAGGGTATGGTAATAGACGTTTTGGTGTCTAGGTGGGCCACTAGTGGTCCTATGGAGTCGTATGAGGTATCAGTGTGAAGGATATGTGAGGGGGCGTCCGAAGGGCTGGGGGTGACGTGGAACTGACGTCATTCTGCGCATGCGTAGTAGACAAAGGTTATGGAAATAGACGTTTTGCGGTCTAGGTGGGCCACTAGTGGTCCGATGGAGTCGGGTGAGGTATCGTTGTGAAGGATACGTGAAGGCGCATCCCCCTGGAGTAGTCTGTCGTCCGTTTTCGACATTCTGCGCATGCGCAGACAGGGAATTGTGAGAAAAGGGCATGGAAATAGACGTGGGGTCTAAGTGGGCCACTGTTCGTCCTATGGAGTCATATGAGGTATCAATGTGAAGCATTCGTGAAGGAGCATCCGACGGGATGGGTGAAACGTAGAACTGACGGCATTCTGCGCATGCGCAGTAGACAAACGGTATGGAATTAGACGTTTTGGGGTCTAGGTGGGTCCCTAGTGGTCCGATGGAGTCGAGTGAGGTATCAATGTAAAGCAGTCGTGACGGAGCATCCGTGTTCAATATTCTGCGCATGCGCAGACAGGGAATTGTGGGAAAAGGGCATTGGAAGGAACGTGTTGGGATCGACATGGGCCACTAGTGGTCTGATGGGGTCGAGTGAGGTATCGTTGTGAAGCAGTCGTGAGGGAGCATCCGACTGGGTGGATGTGACGTAAAACTGACGTCATTCTGCGCATGCGCAGTAGACCAAGTGTATGGAAATATACATTTTGGGGCCGACATGGGCCACTATTGGTCCGATGGAGTCGTATGAGGTCTTATTTTGAAGCTCTCGTGGTCGTAGTATAGAAAGCAGGCATTTGGGGGTGCGTGGGGGTGTGTTTGGGGTACTAAAGCCCTATGGGTCCATGTTTGTGATTTGGCGGTGTGGGTTCTGTGCAACTGTGTGGCGTCACTTCCGGTTTCACTAAAACTACCTCCGAACACAGAAGAGTTCCAATTTTTCCTTAGACCTTATGCATGTACTTTCAACATCCGGGGTTCCCACCGCATGTATGGAATGCATGTACTGTACATGTACTCTTCCACATCCGGGACCTCTTCAACATCCGGGACCTTTTTAACATCCGGGTACTCTTCAACATCCGGGGTTTCCTTCCGGCCCGGTCGCACGCCTGCGCGGGTTCCCCCCGGCTGCACGCCTGCGCGGGACGCGGTGATGCGCGGGAAATGCTCCCGCGGTTTAGTACTCCCGATACTTCAAATACGCAGAGGGGCTAAATAAAATGTGTAATACGCAATGTTGTTGCTGTTGCTCTCTCTTTGGACTAACCAATCAGAATAGTAGTTATCACGGACTACACGCCGTAGAGCTACGTATAGGCGTGCATGTGTGACATGGTCTATAAAACACGGCCCTCTGGATCCCACACCCGCATTCCTATTGTTGCAGAGCCATGACGGATTACAAGCGTCTAGTCCGTCATTCATAATCCAGCCGTCGTCCATTAGAGAATATCCGCGTCCATAATCCAAAGACCTACTCCATTTCCATATAACAGTATTAGCACCAAATTCAAGACAAAAGTATACATAAACATAGGCTTGTTTCCTGCAAGAGAGAAGTGGTCATCAGTTTTCAATGATGCCGGCAAGACATCATGATGTTCCAAAATATCAAATCCGTATCGCTGATCAGTATTCTTAATCCATAATATTCGGGTTATAGAGTCGTCATCTAAAAATGATACCTCAGTCACGCTTTGATTGTGCCTGTTCATATGAGTACCATGAGGATCTTGTAGCTAATATGGGTTCATACGGCCCCTAGCCCCGAGTTAAGCGGAATTAGACACAAGTTACGAAACGTAGCGCCATAGATCTTGCACGCTACGTTCGTATTTTGCTATCAGCATGCGATATGTATCGCCAAATTGGAGAAACTTTGAGTGGAGGCGCTTGGTGGAATAGCCCTGTTTTATAAGTTTCTGCAACAATGTTTTGTGACGTTGATTAAAATCATCACATGTAAAACAGGATCTAGCAAATGCTACTAAGCGAGATATGTATACGCCATATGCAGGTCCCACTGGAATATTACTATCCAGAAAGGGATAGTTTACGATGTCGAAATTGCAATCATCTCTTTTGTCATAAAGTCGACGAGAGAGAATGCCAGCTTCATTTTTATAGAGATAGAGATCTAAATAAGATGTGCCTGTAGGGCTATCTGTAGTTTCCTTCAAATCCAGTGAAGGTGGATATATATCCTTCATTGCGTCATTTATATAGCGATTATCCACAGCGAGAAGATCGTCTATATAGCGTTTGGTGAATGAGAAGGAACGGGCTTTGAATGGATCGGTTTTTGAAAGCGCCTGCATATAGTCATATTCATAAGAGAACAGATACAGGTCAGACAACAGGGGTGCACAATTAGTACCCAGTACCCATTGGAATACTTATATGCTGCTGATATATTGTGTTGCCAAATTTCACATAGATATTTTTAATGAGAAATTCAAGCAACTCTATAAACAAAGAAACATCCCATGAATGATATCTCTTGTATGTAGTCGAGCTAAAGAATGTTTTATGGCTTCCGACATTAATATATCTACGATCAGTTTTCTTGAACACAGATACTATTAATGAACTTAGACGGTCAATAAGGTCCTGATGAGGGATTGTAGTATAGAGAGTCGAGAAATCCCATGTGGATACGTCTGTACGGTATGTGACCTTTAGCATCAAGTTCTTCCGTAAGACATTTTGAGTTTTTCAATATCCACATACATTCAACGCCAGAGTTCTTAGAAATAGTGGCGCAATACTTTCCCAAAATGCTTTTACCTCCTGAAGGGCCCTCGTCAATAGGGTTGAAAGAAGCTTGGTGGTGCAGCTTCTAGAACCAGCTATGAATCTAGCTTTTGTATGGTGATTTATGCATTTTGGGAGTCCAGTATATTTTTGGTATGTCGTTATGATTGGTTGGAAGACAAATACCTCTTTCCCTGAGAAACTTTTTGTGATTGTTAAATAAATCCTCCAGAGTAAATGCAGTTTGGGAGTAAGTAGACGTATTTGATGAAGATATGTCCACACTCAATTCTTTAACCAGCACCTGGTAATAGTAATATTTACATATGAATATTATATTATTCGGAGCTTTGTCTGCTGGGACTATGACGAATTTACTCTGAGATTTGCTAGAACTTCTGTTGAATTGAGGTTTCTCAGAACTTGTTTTGCTTGGGGAAGAGTACTTCTGTCAATATGGCGGATTAACGACCTTGGCATTTTGGTGAGGTCCAGCCAATCAGCGAGTACTGTAGTTTCAACTTTTTCTCGCTTAGACCAATCAATAACGTACCAGTTCCAATGCAGACAGGACTATCTTCTGGTCGGCCTTCAGATTTATTCTTCTTGGGGCTCTCTATATTTAGGTCCCTTCATCAGAGTAATGATCCTTATCACTCACCACATCAAGGTCACCAGTCACAATATGTTTGCATGGTGTATAGATAAAGTTCGACGATTCACAATCACAACTATAGCCTCCTGACGTGTATAAGTTCCAGTCAAACTCCTGGACAGCATTGGAGTAATTGAATATTTTGGTGGCTATAGATTTAGTGTACTTATATGAAATGCAAGGAGGCTCTGTGAACTTAAAATAGTTTGGTACAGCGTTGCGTACCTCTGGATCATTCAGGATTCGAGGTAAATTAATGATGTCCAGTCCTTTATCTAAGTAGTTGAGTTTCAAGAAAAGCCGATCTTGAGAGGCTTCGATTATGTTCACTGGACGATACAACCGAAAATACGCTATATCTTGACATACTTTAATGATTTTTGATGGTATTATATTTCCTGAAGACGCAGATTGTTGTATATCTCTGGCTATTTGATCTAAAGCTCTCAGAGGTAACGCATACAGAACTGTACGTAAGCTATGTATACTATTGGGTGTGTTAGATAAACCCACTAAATAATTTAAAGTGATATGATCGTGAATCATCGAATTATTAAACTTTCGCCAACCATGGCTGCGATGCCTCCGTTGATGGGGTTTAAATAGCTGCGTAATGTTGGATATATTTGAACGGCGGTTTGTAGCATTGCCGAACCCACTGACATTATCATTTAAACCAAACGGAAACACTGACCCAAGTTCTAGCATCCAGAATAATTCCCGCTCTCGGATTTTTCTCTCGAATCCAAATGGGGAATCCTTAGTAGATGGATAGACGACGTCTATGATCTGAATACTAAAGTTATCCCAGCCGTGGTCAAATATAGGATTCCCGGGTTGTGGTACCAGTGTAATTAGTATTGCACCTAGAATAGAGAGAAAGATTTAAGGTTTAACGTCGTGGTCAGCAATGTTTCAGCTAAATATCGACGATCAAGTAAACTTCTAAGCATTCACAAATTAATAACCCAGCAATGCAGAAGTGATAAAATAACATCATTGAAAGCATGTACATACATTAAAATTTATACAACAAACCGATTTCTCTCAAATAGCCTAAAATACAATCTTCTTTTACTCAACTAAAAAGATCTTACAAAGTAAATGTTTGACAAAAAGAATCCCTTACAATCTTATAATCTATACAGTAGATCAGAATATGTTTCATTGTGAGATCTTCGTAACATGGAATTCACCTTGGGGTTGGTTCCTTTCTTAGTAAATGTTCGCGAGTTTATCGTGTAAGGCCGATTCTACGTCGGCTGATCATGGCTTGATCGAAAAGTTTCTAGCTGCTCAGATGAGTATAGCCTACAGTTTTTTAGAACTCATGAAGTTTGTTATTATCCCCAGCATCCCATAAAGATTGAAACAACTTTCTCACATAAGCACCGAGAACAGTATAACATCCTAGTACACAATACACTGGGTCCCAAAATAATCTTATTATATGTAACTGATCATTTGTAAATGACTAATACAGGTATACTAAAGATATATCTGACGACTTCCATCTCATTGCAATCGAATTTGTAGTAATTAGATTCTCTGCTTAGCGACATATTAGACTTCCAGTGACATTGCTCTGATGGTAATCAGCTTTGATTCACCATATCCTGACCATTATATTACTGGAGTTTCACCAGGGCCATGTATCATACGATCGGCGTAGAAAGCATTCACGAGGTTTTAAATCTTTAGAAACTTAGTTAAGCCATACATCTGGACAGATTTATACTGAAAGACGACTAATAATTAACCATACAATTTGGGAGATAGCCGATGCCCATACAAATTTCATCATGATCGGGTGAACTCATATACATAGAACGTAATCTAATCTGTATAATACCGTGCTAACTAATTTACTCAGTCTAAGTCTGATGGTCATCAGATGCTTCACATATGGGTAGTTAGAATAAACAATATTGATATCCAATATCGAGCACTTCAAAGCGCCTAAAGCCCGTAAAAGGCCAGTTAAGAGATATTGTGAAGAAACCACCACAATGTTCCAGTCTCGCTCGTATGAACGTATTCTAGTTCGAAGACTATCAGTTTACTTTCTAGAAATTTACATTTGTTACAATGTAAATACTTGTTTTTGATATATATCAAGTTCCCGTGGGAAGATAATAGTTAATTCAGCAGACATCTTAAAGTGACGGGTAGCATGCTAGACCATTAGTCAACATCCAATCTCAGACGCCAAACGAGTTTGATGACCACAAGTTTTTTTTGCTTATTAATTGAGAAGACAAAATATACTAGTCTGAAAATATATTTAAAAATCTGTCGTTGGAAACAAAAAAAATTTAATCAGGTCTCTTCGATTATTGGGAGAAAATAATTTGTTGTAGGCGTCCATAGTTCGACCAATCCACAGAGAAATTGACGTGGAATTCAGTTTGATTTGGTTCAGTTTCAAGTTTGTAGACCATGTCGTCATGATCAAAGCATATTTATTGGCGTTGGGTGAAGTCTGAATTTCTTTAAAGCAAAATCCTGCAATTTTTCATAAATTGGAAAAATTTGATAAATTTCCTCAAAATGAATTTGTAAATTCCCAAGATGTAAAATTTGGCAAAATGCTGTCGTCAGTTTCTTGGGTTGATGAACGTCTTTAAAGAAGGCTACAACGCGATTCTAATCATATTTAACCTAATGTAAAATATAATTAAACATCACTGACAATTGTTTGATTAGGTTAATTCGCGACTTTCCGTGTGAAATCCGATCAATGAAAAACGGAATATTGTATACATACCTTTATTTGTCGTCTAGTTGTATCAAAACTAAGATAGAGATGTAATCGGTAAAATCATTACGTAAATGCTACATATTCAGCTCATAAAAATAACTAAATAAAATAATATAATTAAATAAAATCATGAAAATGAACAACCAGGAAGAGATTTATGATTAACAACAACAAATATTAATACGGACAGAATATTATTATTGATTTCAGTAACAAAACTTTCAAATGGGTATTTCGTTATAAATTTGATAACGTTGTCTATTTTCGTACTTTAGTTGACTGTTAATATGTGCACCTACTACTCTTGTCACGCTTGTAACAAAATATGACACTTTAGACAATAATTATGTTTTCACACGATATAGGAAGTTTGGTGGATACAGGAGGCATGAATGGTTCTGGTTTGAGGTGTCATATTTTTATGAAAAGAGTTTTTCGTATTTAAACGTCTTATGTCGTTCAGAAAACAGTTTCATTAGTATGTACCTTAATGGAATATTGTAAGCCTTATAGCAACGTTCCTGCGTATTGAAGGTAGCCTTGTACCTTTTTGGAATGCAGAATCCGTATTTATTAAAGCCTTACCTTCAGCTGATATCAGTATCAAAATATATATAAATGTATGCATATTGGAAAAAGATTCAGCACGACCCAGTTACGTTCAGTGAAGTTTCTACTTCGATATTAATTGACATTGAAATGAATACACTTTTAGCTTTCACAAGTAAATTTTTTCCGGAAGTTTACGGGGAGGTTCCATGCGAACTCAATTCAACATTTATTTGCAATTTCCAACTCTTGAGTACTGCAGTGGAGGCCTATGTGATATCGTCTTACTGTGTGTTGCGAATAGTGTCAGGTCTGTCTGTCTGTCCGTCCGTCCCCTTTCCTTGTCTGCAAGATACCTTGAGAACTACTGGACGAAATTTCCCCAAATTTGGATGGAAGCTTTACTGGGATGGCTCCCTCATTTGATTACCCTCGCAGTAGAGGTATATACCTGTCTGGTACCTTAGATGTGCCTTAATTGTACCTTAACTTTAGAGTGTACCTTAACGATACCTTGTAGCCGAGTTGACTTATTGTACCTTGAATAGGTATATACCTCAATAGTACCTTGGACTCTCAGACTTGGACTTTATTCAAGCCAAAGCCCTGTACCCTCTTGGTACCTTATGAACTTGGTTAATTTTACAACTTGGGGTGTACCTTGTTGGTACCTCCTAGACTTAGACATTTACTCTAGCCAAATCTATGTACCTTCTCAACCTGTTACTTTTCAACAAATTGAACGTGAGATGCATTTCTTAACATTAACATTTATACCGCTGGACAGTATCTTGACAAATATTGAACATTTTGATAGGTTCGACTCACAGTTTGCAAAGAAAACATGTGTAAACAGAGGTCGGTCTTTCGTGTAAGGATATATTGTTTCTGCTTTTATATACGGTACCGGTAACCGTATTGAAAAACCTTTCTTCCAGACTCATTCTTGTACCCATGCAGACCTATTGTCCACCTTTATCTGGGGACACTTTCATGAAAGCCGACTCATAACGAACATATTCCCTGGCTTGAGGGATACTTGGTGGTAAATGTCTACATATATATTTTAATAAATTATGATTTTCTTCTTTTTCTCCTTCTTTTTTTTATTTTTTTTTTTATTTACTTTTTTATTTTTTTTATTTTTCCTACATTTTTGTCTCTCAGCCTTGACTCAGGTCATTTCCATTCAAGCAGGGCAAAACCTATAAGAATCACAGTTTTAGTTTTCTTTCATACCTTGATTTAGAATGAATTAAAAAGCGATTTAATTTTTTTTTTCAATTAATTCTTATAACAACTATACCGAGACTCGGTTGACAAACCTTCGAGAATTCCAGTTGAGAGAGAGATAGAGAGAAAACGATAACAAATGGATTGTGTTAGTACAATGACGTCACTGGGGGATTTTCCTCCCTCTGAAAAGCCTAAGTTTAACACAGAAGTAAATGGCAAAAATACATCCCGCGGAGAATAGTTCATCTCCCATTTTAACACATAATTTAAACAGATGTACTATCTTTTAATTCGCCAAGCTGTAGAAATTTATCTCTAGTATCAGTTGAGATTTTTGGACAATAATCCTGCTAGACCGCAGTGGGTTAAAAAAAACAGTTGCGCAGGTGGCTATTACGACACCGTAATTGACAGAACAGCCGATCCAAGCCTGGTACCCTAAATTAATTTTACAGTACTCACATATACAAGTTTGCCGGGAACCAGGCTACTTTTGCGTTTTGCTGTACCGGTAATTTTTGTCAAGTAACGTGGCACTCCGTGTAACAGAAAAGTTTATATTCTTGTGTTCCAACCAGCCAAGTTGCGTTTGTGTGTCAAATTCTTAATGTACGATCGTTGAGATGTAGGATTACAAGGCATATTGATACCGTAGTATCACGACAAAAGTGAAGAAGAGAGAAATGTTGTTTGGACAAGTTGAAAAACAACAACAACGCAACAACAACAACGGAATTACCAGGCAACGATTTGCAAGTACTACCAGTAAGTATCTATAACTAGGTGAAGAAACTTATGTACTGACTGTCCCAGATAATATATCGGAGATGTTTTCGTCAATATTTCGGAGACAATTTTGAATTTATCGTACAACATTGAAGCTTCACACAACTAAAAAATACTAATTTTCCCCCGTATCTTATTAAAATCTGTTGAGAATTGACGAAGATTACCAATATCTACTATGTTTTTTGGGTCCACGATGACGTTGATCTGCCAAATTATGTTATAACATGCAGGCTTGACGTCATGACTACAAAACATAACCCACAAATCTCCCAACATGTCTAATATTTGTTTTCGAGATTTATTGAGAACTACTGGAAGGATTCTCGTGATACTTTGGAAAAAAAATAGTACTTTTTAGTTGATATACTGTGTGAAGTTTCAATATCGTCCGATAAATTGTCTCCGAAATATTGCCAAAAACATCTCGGATATATTATCTGGGACAGACAGTAGATCATTACATGATCTACAATGCCCAACGCTACAGTGGGCCGGTTTGATAGCCGCGAAGAACTGATCAGTGTGTCTCACAGGCCCTTCAAACAAGAGTTTTTAGGGGTGTGGACGATGATATTACGGTGAAGTGTAAAATATGGGGTCTCTATATATAACCCCATGCTTTATATAAAAATACACCAAGGTCTGAAACGCACTTTGTGTGAAACGAGAAATAAACGGCACAATGAGATGATGATCCCCTTCTTTCTCAATTCTGATTGGACAGCTGATCAGTGTGTGACCTCTCTTGCCAGAGGCGTGTCACGACTGACCGATCAGAATTGAGAAAGAAGCGGACCATCGTCTCGCTGCCGACTTGAATGGATAGTCAGGTTGGATTTTTAATCGCTCAGCAAAGGTATAAAATTGCACAAATTTACTAATTTGACCACGGAAATATATAGAGTGACAATTGTAGAATATGCCGATGTATTTTGTTTGGAGGTAAACCGTTTCTCGTTTCAACCAAAGTGCATTTCAGACGTTGGTGTATTTTATGTTCATAAAGTTAGACCGCGGTTCGCGGTTCGTTATTCGGGACCAGTCATTCAGCGACTCATAACAGCGCCCCTAGCAGCGCCCCCTGGCGTCAGATTTGGGATATGAATATGCAAAGATATAGAGCATGACATTCTCTCTTACTATACAGAGTTTGCAGTTCAAAGTACTCCTATTAAAAAAAATACCGATTTCCATATCTGAGGAAATAATTGCTGGTCTCCTCGACTAATCAACTGCGAACCGCAGTCTAACGTTATGAACTTGTGTATTTTTATATAAAGCATGGGGTTATATATAAAGACCCCATATTTCGACACTTCACTGTAATACCACCATCCACACCCCCCAAAACTCTTGTTTTGAGGGCGTGTGGTGTCTCTGTAATCCATTTTTGAATATCAACAGGTGAATGAAATTTGAAGTGGTTATGAATCCATTAAAAATGTTGAATAGTGCGATCGGCTATTCGTCCTTTTCGTGCGTATTGTTCGATAACCTCATGTTTCCTTAACAGCCTGGTCTGTTAACTGCTGACATTTCCATATCTCGGAAAAAAATGAAGGTGTCCTGTCTATAATTATTTCTACTAACCTGATTTGATTTTTGAGCAATTTAAGTAGGTGATTCCTGAGTTTTGATGTCAACTGAGGATACAATAATATATATTTTATCGATGTTGATCAAGTTTTATAATAATTGCCTTTTGATATTCATCTGGCAGATTTTGACTTACATGTAGTAAGTAACAGAGGCAGAAGGATATTCAAAACCCAAACCTGGGATCTTACCCCTGTCAGTGGCACAGCAGTATAATGTAAGTATTTGTCTCTTCTCATTAGCAGGATTTAGCCAAAGATATATCCCAATGGACAGACAATTTCAAATTTGGATAGACAAGAATTTGAAAATTTAACATGGGAGGGATATGAAGAAAGGAAATTTAGTTTAGACTGTCCAAATCTAGCAAAATGAGATACTTTGACAGGTAGATTTTATATCCCGGCTGACACTGTAGGGTTTGTCATGCTGCTGGAATTTCTGTCCAATTACAAGCGTCCGTACGTCATTCATAATTCAGCCGTCGTCCATTAAAGAATATCAGCGTCCATAATGGCTCAGTTGCACATCATTGAGAGAACAGTTGATCAGCTACTGAGTTGTATAATTTCACTTTTGCCTATCTGTTAAACCATGACTATTTTGAACTGGTGATAGCTGGCATAATTTTATACATGTACTACTATATTTTCCCAGTATTCGAAAAATATGTCATTATGCTTGAATACTGGGAAAATATAGTACATATGTATAAAATTATGCCAGTTATCAGGAGTTCAAATTACTCTCCAGGATTAAAAGATAGGGAAAAGTGAAATTATATAAACCCAGTAGCTGCTCAACTGAAGTCAAAGAACAGTGAACAGACGGGTTCTCCTTTGTTTTCTCAATAATGTGCAACTGGGTCATTCTGATTGTGATATTCACAAATTATGCCAGTTGTCACGAGTCAAAATTACTCTCCAGGGTCAAAAGATAGGGAAAAGTGAAATTATATAACCCAGTAGCTGCTCAAGTGAAGTCACAGATCAGTGAAGAGATGGGCTTTCCTTTGTTCTCTCAATAATGTGCAACTGAGTCATTCTGATTGTGATATTCACAGTTAGAACAGAATATTAATTTAGAACAGCTTAATAATAGGTATTTTATTCTCGGCCATGGATGATATGTGGTTTGGCTGTATGTAGTTTAGCTTATGCCTCAAACCCCAAAACAAGAAAATATGACCGCCTTTATTGAACATGCAAACTCATCTAGGTGACAAATACAAGGGTAATAACTCTGGCCTTGGCCGAGGAAAAAAATGAGTACCAGTTGGTAGAATTAAGGGCTGATCATGCTGATAAAACAATGAGTACACTATACTAATGTTTATCATAAGGTGACGTGATATCCGAGAGTATATGTGTGCATTGTTAGCAAATTAATTAACAAATCAGCAAGGCATGTATCCTGTGATTTTGTACATTGGTACCGGTACATGTTTTATGGAGATGTACTTTTTACCATTCTTTCATTGAAATGTTTATACTCTGTTTCAGATGGTTGATCTGTCACGTGGAAGTGGTGTGTTCGTATACCAGGACCAGTATCACCAGGCAATGAACAAGTCACTATGTGAATGCACCTTCTAGAAGGCTGTAACAGCCAACAGAGACGAACACCTCTGCTCAGAGCGATGGAAGACCAGCGGCGAGATATTTGATGAACACGCTCTTCTCACTTGAAGACCTAGCTATGGGGGAACTGCTGGCGCTGAACGGTAACATCGTTGGGGCAATAAAGGGTGAGTAAAATCACTATCTGAACTCCCATACTAAGTTTCAGGGCACCGGTTAAATGCCAGATACATTCGAATTTTTCTGCGAAGTAGGCTACCATTTTGAAATTGTCCGGTAATGAGTGAGTGAGTCAGTCCATCCGAATCCTTTCGTCGGCAAAATAAGGAGAACCGTTCACATTAGAACCTTGATGTTTGGCATGAACATGCATTAGGGCATTGTTACCAGCAAGTTCTGAGCTGACCGAATTCTGATGAAAATTTGATTTATAATTATTTTTATACGCCCGCTTGTAAAAGCGGACATGTTATGGGATGGCACTGTCCGTCTGTCCGTTCATTCGTCCGTTTCGTGTCCGGGCTGAATATCGCGCACTTTTCAAACTACAGACCCGGCGTTTGGTAGGTAGGTGCATTAGGGGGAGACGACATGTCATGCGTTGCCGTCGCTCATGTGGGCCGTTTCCATGGCAATCAGACACACCCTGTTTATCTCGGCTACTGCAAAGGTAGTTTCTCTCCTGTCCGGACTATATATCGCACACTTTTCAAGCTACTGATCTGAAGTTTGGCAGGTAGGTGCATTAGGGAGAGATGTGTCATGTTTTGCTTTTGCTCATGTGGGCCATTTCCATGGTAACTAGACACCCCCTCTTTATCTCAGCCATTGTAAAGGTAGTTTCTCTCGTGTCCGGACTATATATCACACACTTTTCAAGCTACTGATCTGAAGTTTGGTAGGTAGGTGCATTAGGGAGAGACATGTCATGCATTGCTTGCGCTGATGTGGGCAATATCCATGGCAACCAGACACGCCCTCTTTATCTCGGCGATTCTAAACGTAGTTTCACTCGTGTCCGGACTGTATCGCACAGTTTTCAAGCTGCTGATCTAAGTTTGGTAGGTAGGGGGACACGATGTGTCACCATTAACTATCACATGTAAATCCATACAGTGCTGAAAGTTTTCAATTCACTGTGCCACCTGTTCAGACTGATATGGTTTTCGGGCGTATTTTGAGTTCAGACTGAGCTCTTGTTTTAATATTTATTGATGGATCAGCGAGTGCATGGTCATGCTCATCGGGAACCCTTGGCTGTATGTTTCACTGTGACTTTTGATGGTTCCCTGATATGGCATATCACGTTGGGCACACCGGTTCTCGTAAAATCACAGAAGTTAAGCGACTTTGAGCCCGGTCAAGACTTGGATGGGTGAGCTTATGCTGCACTGCTGGACTGATAAGTGTCCAGGGTAATAGGAACTAAGGGCGATAATACTTCCCACGCCAATGACTCACCAGCGGTGACATCTGGGAAAGTTAATAGTACCCACTGTCAATTAGAGACTGCTATATACATTCTCTCACGGTAGCACATAGGGCCCCAAGTCATCTCTCGAGTACACTCTTAAATCATATCAAACCCTACTTCGTAGGTCCTGTGACATTAGTCACACTGCCATGTAAGAAGCTATGTTCGTGAAATATCATAGTGCATTCACATCATTCTATTTAGATAGAAGATATTCAGGAATTAATATATTGTGATAATAGTTACTTAGAGATTAACTATTGTAGAAAATACCTTCATTATTAATGCAATGGGCATTGAAATCACACAGTCACTTGCCATGGTACAGGCGACAAAAGTATTCAGCCTTCTAATGATGTTTATTTATTCATTTCAGCTTTCTGTACAACACATTCAAGAAGTACAGCGCCTGTGATCAACCGACAATGGGTGCCAAAGTCACAGGATTAAAGAGCCGAAACAGAGGACTGTGGTGATCAGCGCTTAGTTCACTTGCGTTTCCTGGTGTAAGTGAGTGAGTGAGTAGGATTTAACGTCGTTTTCAACATTGTTTCAGTCATATCACGACGGTGCCTACATGTGCCAGAACACGAGAGTGTCCACAGTTCCTATTATTCTGGACACTGATCAGCCCAGCCAGTACAGCACCCGGTCACCCATCCAAGTATTGATCGAGCTCAACGCTGCTTAACTTCGGTGATCTGACGAGAACCGGTGTGCCGAACGTGATGCACCGTACCCGTTTCCTGGTGTAAAAGGAATAGGACACACACATTGTTATATGACTGATAGATTGTTGAAAGCGACATCAATTCACACACTCTCCCCTTGATTCACTTGCTTTCTACCATGGCGACGTGAGAACAATCAATAGCATGTCTGGATACAACAAGAAAGGACAGTGAATAAGAAAGAACAGTCAAACCATAACTGTAAACAAGTGAGCCGGACGAAAGAATGTTGTTGTAAATATGATTCATAGTGCTATTTTATGTATGGAAAAATTACTGTTTTTGTGTAAAAAATACACTAAAATATTTTTCTGAAATCGGATTTGTTGAGTTTTATGGTGTGCTATCGTATGTGTACTGCTATCTTTTGGTTTGGATTGACCGTATCTAGTATATACCTTACCGGTACCTTCAGTTGTACCTTAATGGTACCTCCAGCTATAAAATGGCTGACCATATATATATACCTTCATGGTATCTTGCGTAAGACCCTATACCTTGATGGTACCTCTGGATGTACCTTACTTGCGCCTTGCTCTTGAACTGGTTTTATCCTCATGTACCTACACTATACCTTAACGGTACCTTAGTGATACATTTTTGTTGTGCCTTACTGATACCTTAATCAAGCGAGGTACAATTAAGGCATCGTTAGCATTTTTGGAACGTACCTTACCTGTACCTTGTCCATGTTGGATCAAATGACAAATTTGGAGGTACAGATAAGGTATATGCTTTAACTGTACCTGTCCTGTACCTATGTCAGATCTATGGCCTGTACCTTATTGAGACCTTCTTGATACCTTAATGATACCTTGTTACTGTGAGGGTAGGTTATTGGTGTGCGTGCGTGCATTCGTCCGTGTTCGGTGTCCGTCCGTCCGACCATCTTGTACATGTATATACAGGCCTTGTCTGCAAGATATCTGGAGAACTACAGGACAGAAGTTCACCAACCTTCGATGGAAGCTTCATTGGGATAGCCCCCTCGTCTGATTAGGTTTTGGTGTATGTGCGTGAAATCATCCGTGTGCAGTGTCCGTCCGTCCGTCCATCTACTTGTACATGTATATACAGGCCTTGTCTGCAGGATATCCGGAGAACTACTGTACAGAGGTTCACCAAACTTGGATGGAAGCTTCATTGGGATAGCCCCCTCATCTGATTAGATTTTGGCGTGTCTATGCATTCATCCGTGTCCATTGTTCGTCCGTCCGTCCATCTACTTCAACATGTATAGACAGGCCTTGCCGGCAAGATATCTGGAGAACCAGTGGATGAAATTTCACCAAACTTGGACGGAAGCTTCACTGGGATAGCCCCTCATCTGATTAGGTTTTGGTGTGTGTGCATTCGTTCGTCCGTGCCCGGTGTCCGTCTGTCCGTCTACTTGTACATGTATATACAGAACTTGTCTGCAAGATATCTGGAGAACTGCTTGACGGAAATTTACCAAACTTGGATGGAAGCTTCATTGGGATAGGCCCAAAATACATTTTATAGCACTTTCCCTTAAATAATGTGCCCACTCAAGGCAAGGTGGGCGGTTGGGGGAGACGTTTGTTTTTGCTTAAAAAAAACAATCATCATAGGCGTTATGTCAGTGCGGCAACGCAAGGGTCAAAGGAGAACCTCTAGTTCAGGCAGGCATGCCACCGACAATATTCGTTTTCGAACCTTCTGGAAGTATTGTAAGACATATTGCAACTTTCCTACGTATTGAAGGACGCCTTGCGTCGAATCCGCAATCACGAGAGCCTTACCTCGCCTTATCGTAAGGATAGGAATATCAAAATCTATATAAATATATGCATATGGCGAAACAGCTTAATACCACGACCCTGTTATCTCCAGTGAAGTTTTGAACTACAAATTCAAAATCAACATTTGCCAATGAATAAACTTGTAACTTTCAAAAGTAAAAATATCCTGGAAGTTTAAAGGTGTTCCAGACAAACTCAGTTCAACATTTACTGTGAATTTTCCCGTGCATCCAAAAAGAAAATATGAACTGAGCAGAGATGCATTGTTGGGCCGCAAACGGAGAATGTTGACAAAATAGTTGATTGATCGTGGTTGATCATGTTAGTATTCTCCTGTCTTGAAGAAAAGCACTTAGTGCCCATGTTAAATCTTCTTTTCTGCTAGAACTTTTGAGGCATTTCGACGTCAACGATATTTGAACTTCGTAGAAAATCTCATAAGAGTAGATTTATATTTGTCAAAGATAACCCAGTATTTGATTGCCATCAAACATGATTGTCTAATATTTATCACCAACAGGCCTGCCTTAAATCCCCATCTTCTAAAACACCGCAATGAAGTACTTGAAGAAAATGACTGGGAGCTGGATTGCTCTCATTGACGTCAGTTCTCTGAAGAATAGGTTCCCTAGTAATCGCTATTTCATCTTTGTTATATTTTATGTATTCTCAGTGAATGGCTGCAATAAATCTACGTTTATCGTGCCGGCGATCAGGGACTTTCTTCTTTGATCTTCCTTGACCCCATGAACTCATCAAAAAAACTGACACAGATCTTTATCGGGCTGATTTACGTAGTTGAAGGCATATATTTCTTACGTTTAATGCCCCATACTCAAATGTTGACCAGTCTTTGCAACCAAGACATTCACGTGACATAGGACAGACAATGTCAATTTAGGAAGTATATGGCCATTTCAACTCGAAATTCGGATACGATTTTACTCGATATGATATATACGAGTGAAAACTGTGGCCATGGATGAAAGGTTACAGACATTCTAGTCTCACGAGTATTAGTTCTATGAAGAAGATTGAAGATGTATTTGGTTATCTAGAATAATCGTTTAATAACGAGAGCAGCTCGCGACGACAAAGCCGTCCGGTGAGCGAGTCCCATGGCAACGCGAGAGATTTTCCAACTTGGATAACTGAAACACGAACATACCAAGGCCGAAATTTCTTTCGTCACTCTGGGGGAAAAACATGACGATAGATTTACTCCGTAGCTGAACAATAGCCCAGCACAGAATGAGAGCAAAAATACATAAGAATGAAGTGGATTGATGAAATACTTACACTAAAAATATTTTAAATTACTGTGTAGCGAAAATTTATGTCACACAAAAAACGTTCAATCAAATTACCTGGATTGCCTCGAGCAGACGACATAAAGTACAAATTGCTCACAAAACATCTTTACCCCAGAAGCTACTATGCTGTGACAAGAGAAAGAATACCTACACAATTTAGTAACATTTTTGTCTGTGAACAGAGAATTACAACTACACTACAGATTTTTGTTTAATTCTGCTTTTATTAGTCATTTCAATGTGTGTATGGTCTTTTCCGTTGAACGCATTTACAAGTATTGTTGAAAAACAGTGGCAGAGACGTTTGGCTTTTAAAAGTTCGGCAATAAGTTTCGTGGCGGTAACGTTTCAGAGGTATATTTCGGTTACGCTTCGTTTGCCACTGTTTCCCCTCTGTGCAGAGAGTCATCACTGTATCGAGGATTACCACAACAAGACGAAACGTAATCATAAAATATTCTCAAATCTGATGTTCCCTACAAGGGAAGGCTTACCCGACGGAAAAACACGGAATACGTCTTTTGCCAATTTTTCACGTCAAAAATATCCACGATGGGGCTTTTCCATAGGTTTCGCCGTGTTGAGGCGTTTACTTTATCAGACGTCCATGATGCTCACCCATTAACATGACATGAGTTGTTTGAGCTGATCTGTCATCACAGCTCCCGAGCTAGCGTATCTAATTCCGCTGAAGCCGGTGCTAGGGGCCGTGGATACTTCATAGTCTCCACATGAACAACTGCAATAAAAGCGCAGCCGAGATACTAAGGCTACGTCCGAGATTCCTCCGTATTCTCGGGTCTAAATGTTGGGTGTCGACGACTTCTTTCCTGTAGAGACATATGGTTGCTTTTTAGTCACCAGACGTCGCCAATTTTTCCCACCTCTTGCATAACGCTCCAACTTGGAAAAACTGATATACCGAATTCGCTTTCTAACTGGAAATTACAAGCTAAACATGAGTAGTCTGCATTAATCATGCGGTGCGAATACTAAAGTCACGTCGGTCTGACTTGGCACCCAACCTGGGCCTGGCTAAATGCCAAAATGTGCCACAACTTGCACAAGGAGCCAAAACTGATTTTCAAAAAAATGTAGTTATTTTTCACTCAATTTAAGCCTAGTTTAACTGGTTAAGTATGTGAAAATATATAAATACGGAAAGGAAGGACAGTGCTTGGCTCCTCTTACGAGACCAAAAGGCAAATGTTTTCTACTGAAAGGGAGATATTTCTTTCACTGAAAGTGATAATTTTTACATGTTTGAGTATCAAATAAGGTCCATCTTTCATGTAACAGTCTAGATGGGCATGATGGCTTTAATTTCAGTACCTGTAATAAAATTAGTCCAAAGTCCAAAGTACCCTCTGCAAGCAACAAAATTGTCTCTAAGTCTAATGACGAGCAATGAAATTTCAGATAAGAACATCATGATGTCTTGCCGGCATCATTGAAAACTGTTGACCGCTTCTCTCTTGCAGAAAACAAGCCTATGTTTATGTATACTATGATTGTCTTTTTGAATTTGGTGCTAATACTGTTATATGGAATATGGAATAGGTCTTTGGATTATGGACGCGGATATTCTCTAATGGTCGACGGCTGGATTATGAATGACGGACTAGACGCTTGTAATCAAGGGATCATATATTGGAAGGATGACTTCTCGATGCTATTCAAAAGTGAGTGCAAAAACTCTGGTCGAAGACTTCAATACATCCTCAACCGAAATGTCTGCGGTTGATCCAGTGGAATATCGAATCGAAATATCCAAACAGACATTTATCATATTTTCTGTAAAATTAAGACAATTTCTACCAAATCCGATCACAAACAATCCATACGTGACAGGGGTAGCCTAGTCTAAATTCCAAGAAGAAAGCACAAAAAGAGGGATTCAATTGGAGAGTCAGAATGGAAGGATAGCTCTTGACAAAAAGGGAGATGTTTTTAATGCAGCAGCTCTTATCATGGTAATGTATAGCAAATGCAAATTGGAAATCATTTCAGTAATGGCGATTCCCGATTTCATTCATGTCCCACTATAGCAGTCTCGGAGTACCGGTACAGGATCATTTTTTGGGAGAAGAATGTGCTCAAAATTGTGTGGTTTCAGTTCTCAGGAACTCACCAATTTAATTTTCACAGATTAAGTAGATTAATTGGTGTGGTAGAAATTAACACATTAGAGAGACTCAGTGTTGGTGAGCTGTCAACCATACACGGCTATCAATATCTAGATCAGGCTATCCACAATAATATTTCTGATTCCAGTAACCCCTTCTACCCATATATATTGCAGTTGACAAAAAGTTTGAGTATACTATTTTTTAGTCTATTTTTCTGCTGTACTCCATAAAATCCTAAGAAAAAACAAAACAAAACAGAAACATACAAAAACAAAAAAAGAAAAGAAATAATAATAATAAAAAAAAGTGTGTTATAGGAAACACAAATATTATTCTGGATGTCCTCAGTTATCAAATCTCTGTATAAAACTGGTCCAAGAAGAGGCTATACAGTAAATCATGTGTACTCCCTCCCCAGGCTATGGGTATTGTGCTGACTACAGCCCTCCCACACACACTCTCTGAACAAGATATGAATGCAGCATCAAGAGGGATTACCCTGTTGCAATTGCACAAAATATCTTTGCACTGACAAGGCATTTTTTTTAAATTTAGAAATATAGAATTACAGAAACAGAGCTAAGCCCGTCAGCAAAATTCCATGAAAAAAATATGTATTTGTTCGTAATATATTTAGTTGCTTTACTGTATTGGGGGTGGGAAGAGCTAAGCTATTGAACATCACATCAGCATCCAATCTTCTCTATCTTCCTCCTGAGTCAGACTTGGTGGGTCACATAAAGCCCAAATTCATATGC
Source organism: Hanleya hanleyi (assembly GCA_036873755.1). NCBI lineage: Eukaryota > Metazoa > Mollusca > Polyplacophora > Lepidopleurida > Hanleyidae > Hanleya > Hanleya hanleyi. The sequence goes on from JAVTVY010023392.1 coordinate 28,141, forward strand.
TGCTTACGATTATGGTGCCGTCCATGAGTCGTACATGTGTATACGTTTGTCAGTCACTATACTGATCAAGCAGAAGTCTCAAAATGACAAAGATGGAAGTAAGGATTTGCACAAGGACTGTCACACTTATTTTCTTGTAAGACATGACCAGCAGCTATGTGAAAAAATGACATGAATTAAGCAAAATCAAATGGGAAGCAAAAAGCATTTGCCCCCCAAAATATTGCGTCACTTCCCCCCAGTTCTTCCATTCCTTCCCCTATGTAGCATGCCCTAAAATATGATATCCTATGGTACACACATGCATACTCGGCTCTAGTAATGTCTGTCATGGTACTATATGTCTGATTATTGGTTTGCCGACAACAAACATCACGAAATAAAAATATACCGTTGCTAGCTGCCATCAGATTAACCATTAATTCCTCCAAGTTGTATTGTAATTATTGTCTTGACCCGACTCGTGGTCAATTTGTACAATTGATGCAAATCTCGAAATATTTTTTGTTGTCTTCCCGAGCAAGCTGTCGTCTGCTTTTTCTAACAAAATTGCGCGACAAACGAGCCAGTTTCGTATAAAGTAGAAATAACAAACTAACGAAGTAGTTGAACAACTTCCCAAGATTTAATATTTTACCTAGTACATAGTTTGGACCTGTTCGCTTACTGGTCATGTTCGCTTACTGGTCGGCAGCTGCTATACAATATATCGTACAATAAATTATTTGTATTATTAATGCAATCAAAAGATATAGCTGTATAATAATTTAGTTGTATTATATTGGCAGTAAGGATTGTATTGGTAAGCCCGATGGTAGTTTCTCTTTACCACCGTCCGATACAGGTTTCTTTAACTCTCCAGATACAGGTTTGAACGGCAGAAAAATGCAGCTGTTGCCGTCCAATAGATACTGGACAATCACGCGGTTGACCTTGATGCGTTTCGTTGGATTATATACACTAAATGTATAATAAAAATAATTTATTATACAGCCATATCTATTTATTCAATAAAATCATTTCAATCGCATCACGTGTCCGTACAGTACCCACACCCATATTGGATCCCATGGAATGGCAGTTGTCCAATACGGGTTCCTCGATTGACCAGATAGAGGTTTCAACGGCAGCCTAACGCAGCTGTTGCCGTCCGATAGATACAAGATACTGGACAACCATGTGATCGAAGTTAAAGCCTTTTATTGGATTATATACACTACATGTATACTAAAAATAATTTGCTTTAAACTTGGCTATGAGAATATTGTAGAAGTCAAGAAGGCTTTTTGCTATTTTTCTTATATCACTTCTTCACACCGGATGCCGCTCATGTTACTAAAATAAGAAATAGTAATAATAAAAGATTAACCAGTCACTTCAGATTTCATTTCTGTCCATTTTACAATCCATTCCACAATCCATTCATCTGGTTTCGTGGTTATGGTACACGACAATAATTTTGATATGTTCGGCGTTGTTTTCACCTTCAAGCCTATCGTTCGTAGTTGCCATCAACATAGTATATCATGATGCGCCTAACGTTATATGCTAGACTCTTCGGCTAGAAAAAGGCAATCTTACTTAACATTACAAGGCAGAATGTTATATTGATAGGTCATGATCGATCAATTGGTGTATTAGAGAGCCATGGGGAATATGCGTTACCGGTCCAGCAAAGCGATACGTCATGGATACTAACGAGCGAGACGCTTATTTGACTTCTCTCAGGTGACGTGCTGGCGAATCTGTCGAGTTATTGCTTTAATTCACATAGTAATGAGGGCTATCACAGAGGTCGAGAAAAACTCGAAATCATTGTTATTACAATGACGTGTTAAATCTTGCCTGATTAAATGTGTATTAGTATATTGCAAAACGATTGTTCCCATGCCGGTTATGAGGTTCAGTTGTGAACAAAAATATACTGAAGCGTACTTCAGTGATCTGAATGTGTATTTCGGCATTTGAGGTTCTTTTCATACACACAGGACAGGACAGACAATACATTAATAGAAAATATATAAGATGTTAGACGGATGACACCGAAGTATTGTTTTCAGCAGGGCTGTCCCGGTCAAGCCGGTGCCAGGGGCCGTGTGGTCATGTCATTCAACATGCCCACATTAACTGCTACAATAATAGCGTGGATCACTTTTGGTTCTTGTGATGTTTTTACAAATATTGATGGAGTATATTTGTCCTATAAAATCACAATATGGTTTCCTACAAGAGAGAAGGGTCAACATTAAAAATCATGTCAGCAAAACATGCCGATGTTCTAAACATAACATCCAAGGCCTTCAGCCAAATGAATTTCAAATCGTTTCCATAGTTCATATCTCAGTCACTCTTTGATTGAGATTGTTCATTTGAACACCGGGGAAATAACGGTCTCTCTAGATTTGTATCTAATACCGCTTATGCCGGTGCTAGGGGCCGTGTGGTCATATCATCCAAGTTGCCACATGAACAGGTACAATAAAAGCGTACCTGAGATACAACACATATCACGAATCGTTAGATTCTTGGTATGTGCTTTAGAATAGGTTGACCAGAAGACTATTCTGTGAAGTCATATGACGCAGTCAGTATGTCGGCACCTCTTCCCACTTCCCTTATATGTGTTGTAATTTTTACCTGTATATGGCGAGATTCTGCTGGTGGACGTTTCGTCCCCGAGGCCCGCCCCCTGTACAGACCTTTGGTCTTTGATATATGTTGGCATTTGTGGGAAGTTGATGCTGGGTCGACATCGGGCCTTACAGACTAGTCTTTTGTGTTAAATGCCGTCATTTACATCAGACGACGATACAGCTCACCAATCTCCAATCCACGAGTTGTCACAGCGAAACAGCTCACCAATTACCAGTATACGAGTTGTCAGAGCATTTCCATCATAGCTCTCTAGATTTGTATCTAATACCGCTTATGCCGGTGCTAGGGGCCGTGTGGTCATATCATCGAAGTTGCCACATGATCAGGTACAATAAAAGCGTACCTGAGATACAACACATATCACGAATCGTTAGATTCTTGGTATGTGCTTTAGAATAGGTTAACCAGAGGACTATTCTGTGAAGTCATGTGACGCAGTCAGTATGTCGGCACCTCTTCCCACTTCACTTATATGTGTTGTCATTTTTACCTGTATATGGCGAGATTCTGCTGGTGGACGTTTCGTCCCCGAGGCCCGCCTCCTGTACAGACCTTCTGGTCTTTGATATATGTTGGCATTTGTGGGAAGTTGATGCTGGGTCGACATCGGGCCTTACAGACTAGTCTTTTGTGTTAAATGCCGTCATTTACATCAGACGACGATACAGCTCACCAATCTCCAATCCACGAGTTGTCACAGCAAAACAGCTCACCAATTACCAGTATACGAGTTGTCAGAGCATTTTCATCATAGCTCTCTAGATTTGTATCTAATACCGCTTATGCCGGTGCTAGGGGCCGTGTGGTCATATCATCCAAGTTGCCACATGAACAGGTACAATAAAAGCGTACCTGAGATAACACATATCACGAATCGTTAGATTCTTGATATGTGCTTTAGAATAGGTTAACCAGAGGACTATTCTGTGAAGTCAAGCGTGACGCAGTCAGTATGTCGGCACCTCTTCCCACTTATATGTGTTGTAATTTTTACCTGTATATGGCGAGATTCTGCTGGTGGACGTTTCGTCCCCGAGGCCGCCCCCTGTACAGACCTTTTGGTCTTTGATATATGTTGGCATTTGTGGGAAGTTGATGCTGGGTCGACATCGGGCCTTACAGACTAGTCTTTTGTGTTAAATGCCGTCATTTACATCAGACGACGATACAGCTCACCAATCTCCAATCCACGAGTTGTCACAGCGAAACAGCTCACCAATTACCAGTATACGAGTTGTCCGAGCATTTCCATCATAGCTCTCTAGATTTGTATCTAATACCGCTTATGCCGGTGCTAGGGGCCGTGTGGTCATATCATCCATGTTTCCACATGAACAGGTACAATAAAAGCGTACCTGAGATACAACACATATCACGAATCGTTAGATTCTTGGTATGTGCTTTAGAATAGGTTAACCAGAGGACTATTCTGTGAAGTCATGTGACGCAGTCAGTATGTCGGCACCTCTTCCCACTTCACTTATATGTGTTGTAATTTTTACCTGTATATGGCGAGATTCTGCTGGTGGACGTTTCGTCCCCGAGGCCCGCCCCCTGTACAGACCTTCTGGTCTTTGATATATGTTGGCATTTGTGGGAAGTTAATGCTGGGTCGACATCGGGCCTTACAGACTAGTCTTTTGTGTTAAATGCCGTCATTTACATCAGACGACGATACAGCTCACCAATCTCCAATCCACGAGTTGTCACAGCGAAACAGCTCACCAATTACCAGTATACGAGTTGTCAGAGCATTTTCATCATAGCTCTCTAGATTTGTATCTAATACCGCTCATGCCGGTGCTAGGGGCCGTGTTGTCATATCATCCAAGTTGCCACATGAACAGGTACAATAAAAGCGTACCTGAGATACAAACACATATCACGAATCGTTAGATTCTTGGTATGTGCTTTAGAATAGGTTAACCAGAAGACTATTCTGTGAAGTCATGTGACGCAGTCAGTATGTCGGCACCCCTTCCCACTTCCCTTATATGTGTTGTAATTTTTACCTGTATATGGCGAGATTCTGCTGGTGGACGTTTCGTCCCCGAGGCCCGCCCCCTGTACAGACCTTTTGGTCTTTGATATATGTTGGCATTTGTGGGAAGTTGATGCTGGGTCGACATCGGGCCTTACAGACTAGTCTTTTGTGTTAAATGCCGTCATTTACATCTGACGACGATACAGCTCACCAATCTCCAATGTACGAGTTGTCACAGCGAAACAGCTCACCAATTACCAGTATACGAGTTGTCAGAGCATTTCCATCATAGCTCTCTAGATTTGTATCTAATACCGCTTATGCCGGTGCTAGGGGCCGTGTGGTCATATCATCCAAGTTGCCACATGAACAGGTACAATAAAAGCGTACCTGAGATACAACACATATCACGAATCGTTAGATTCTTGGTATGTGCTTTAGAATAGGTTAACCAGAAGACTATTCTGTGAAGTCATGTGACGCAGTCAGTATGTCGGCACCTCTTCCCACTTCACTTATATGTGTTGTAATTTTTTCCTGTATATGGCGAGATTCTGCTGGTGGACGTTTCGTCCCCGAGGCCCGCCCCCTGTACAGACCTTTGGTCTTTGATATATGTTGGCATTTGTGGGAAGTTGATGCTGGGTCGACATCGGGCCTTACAGACTAGTCTTTTGTGTTAAATGCCGTCATTTACATCTGACGACGATACAGCTCACCAATCTCCAATGTACGAGTTGTCACAGCGAAACAGCTCACCAATTACCAGTATACGAGTTGTCAGAGCATTTCCATCATAGCTCTCTAGATTTGTATCTAATACCGCTTATGCCGGTGCTAGGGGCCGTGTGGTCATATCATCCAAGTTGCCACATGAACAGGTACAATAAAAGCGTACCTGAGATACAACACATATCACGAATCGTTAGATTCTTGGTATGTGCTTTAGAATAGGTTAACCAGAAGACTATTCTGTGAAGTCATGTGACGCAGTCAGTATGTCGGCACCTCTTCCCACTTCCCTTATATGTGTTGTAATTTTTACCTGTATATGGCGAGATTCTGCTGGTGGACGTTTCGTCCCCGAGGCCCGCCCCCTGTACAGACCTTTTGGTCTTTGATATATGTTGGCATTTGTGGGAAGTTGATGCTGGGTCGACATCGGGCCTTACAGACTAGTCTTTTGTGTTAAATGCCGTCATTTACATCTGACGACGATACAGCTCACCAATCTCCAATGTACGAGTTGTCACCGCGAAACAGCTCACCAATTACCAGTATACGAGTTGTCAGAGCATTTCCATCATAGCTCTCTAGATTTGTATCTAATACCGCTTATGCCGGTGCTAGGGGCCGTGTGGTCATATCATCCAAGTTGCCACATGAACAGGTACAATAAAAGCGTACCTGAGATACAACACATATCACGAATCGTTAGATTCTTGGTATGTGCTTTAGAATAGGTTAACCAGAAGACTATTCTGTGAAGTCATGTGACGCAGTCAGTATGTCGGCACCTCTTCCCACTTCCCTTATATGTGTTGTAATTTTTACCTGTATATGGCGAGATTCTGCTGGTGGACGTTTCGTCCCCGAGGCCCGCCCCCTGTACAGACCTTTTGGTCTTTGATATATGTTGGCATTTGTGGGAAGTTGATGCTGGGTCGACATCGGGCCTTACAGACTAGTCTTTTGTGTTAAATGCCGTCATTTACATCAGACGACGATACAGCTCACCAATCTCCAATCCACGAGTTGTCACAGCGAAACAGCTCACCAATTACCAGTATACGAGTTGTCAGAGCATTTCCATCATAGCTGTCTAGATTTGTATCTAATACCGCTTATGCCGGTGCTAGGGGCCGTGTGGTCATATCATCCAAGTTGCCACATGAACAGGTACAATAAAAGCGTACCTGAGATACAACACATATCACGAATCGTTAGATTCTTGGTATGTGCTTTAGAATAGGTTAACCAGAGGACTATTCTGTGAAGTCATGTGACGCAGTCAGTATGTCGGCACCTCTTCCCACTTCACTTATATGTGTTGTAATTCAAACGGCCCCTAGTCTCGGGTTAAGCGGGATTAGACACAGGTTACGAAACATAGCGCAAGAGATCTTGCACGCTAAGATCGTATTTTGCCGTCAGTGTACGATATTTATCAAAGGAGTATAGCCCTATTTCACAAGTTTCAACATAATATTCTGTGACATTTGCTAAAATCGTCAGTTTACACATGATCTAGCAAATGCTACCAGGCGGGATATGCATACGCCTTATGCTGTCTAGAATATTGCTATCCAGAAATGTGTAGTTAGCTACATGTATGTCAATATTAAAACCGTCTCTCTTGTAGAGTCGACGTGAGAGAAAGCCGTGATATTACCAGATATGATGCCCTATCTGAACTATCAGTGTTTTCCTTCAAAGCTGGTGAAGCGGGGAAAATATCCTTCACAGCGTCGCTAATATAGAGAATATCCAGTGCTAGGAGATCATCTATATAGCGTTTGGTGAACGAAAAGTAACGGACTTTGGGATGGTTATCTTTTGATTTCTGCATATAGGCGTATTCATATTGCCAAAAGTGGTGTACAAGTTATACCGACTGGAATACTATATATCTTGTTGATATTGCCGAGTTTTACATAGATATTGACAATGGGAAACTCAGTCAATTTTATAGACAAGAAACTTTCCAAGAATGATACCCTAAAATAACGTGCAGGCTCCTGACATTAACATGCTGGTGACCGGTTGTAACGAACACCGACATAATTAATGAACTAAGGCGTTCAATGAGGTCCCGAGGAGGAAAAGTAGTATAGAGAGTCGAAAAACCTCAAGTAGATACATGTCTATACAGCAAGTATAATTTGCTATCTAGTTCTCCCGTAAGAGTTTTTAACTATCCACATGCATTCGACATCTAAATTTCTTGAAATGGCAGGACAATAATTTTCCCAGATTTAACTACTTGAGGCTCTTAACAAAGTGGACAGAAGTTTAGTTGTACAACTTCTGGAGCCAACTATAAATCTAGCTTTATGTGGGTTTTATGCATTTTGGAAGTCCATTGCAATTTTGGTATAATGGTATGAGTGGTAGGATGGGAAACTTGAGAAACTGATTATGTTTGTTGAATATATCCTTTAATGTAATTCCAGTGGAGGATTAAGTCGACACAGAAGCAGGTGGAATAGCTATACTCAACTACTTAATGATAATGGTAATATTTACGTATAAATATTATATTATTTGAGGTTTTATCTGCCGGAGCAATAACGAATTGATAACAAAGAATCCAAGGACTTCTTGCACCATGAGGTCTTTCAATGTTTGTTTTGCTAGGGGAAGGGTATTTCTGTCGATGTGTCGGGAAGTGTAGACAAACGTGAGTTTGGCAAGATCCAACCAGACAGCGTGTACTGCAGGCTCGACGTTTTCTCGTTTCAACGACTCAGTAACGCACTATTCACGTTCGCTAAGGATTATCTTTTGGTCGGCCATGAGATTGATTATCCTTGGCTCTCTATAGTCCCTTCATAAGGAGTATTTTAAGGGCCATAGCATATCAAGGTTACTAGTCACAATATTTCTTCATGGTATACAGATGAATATCGACGACTCACAATCCCACGTATAGGCACCGGTGGACGACGAGTGCTAGCATTCAGGTTCATCCCCTAGCGAACTTCATGAAGAACACTTCTAAATCTTGTAATAATAGTAATAACATGATTCTTCGAGACGTTATACTAATATAATGACGCTCCATCAAATATTAGTGGCCCGCCATAGTTTTAGCGACCCGTGGGCCCTTCAGGTCCTTGGACGAGATCGGGCTACTGATCATTGTAACGTGCCACTAAAACAGTACAACCTCCACAAAAAATCATGTTATTGTTATATTGTTATTCGTCAGTTTTATTTCGGATAAACGGTCACTCTTCAGGACTGATGTATCAGCCGATTCCAACAAGGCAAACAAGGAACAGCGCCACAAGAATGGAGCAACGAAGGTTATCTCCGTAGGTACGATAGAAAACTGATGGATGACGGTCGCATTCGTAGTCTCCTTCGATGTATGACAGAGTAGGTCTGCAGACAATGCAAATAGAGCACTCACGAACAGGCGCCATCGTAATGGATCTTTTCATTATTAACTGTCCGGCGAGGTGCCAAAAGACGGAATCGTATCGCCATTACATTGAAACAGATCAGCCCTGGTCGTAATGGCCCAACTGTCGCCATTGAGTCAGGAACAACAATGACAAATATTGACAGTTTTCATTCCTTCAGCAGAAGGATATTCCATTTCTGGATAAAAGGCAGTTTACTTTGTCGAGTTGGTTCAAAAAATTATGTTGATAGTTAGCGGGATAAAACAAGATGTTAATCTGTAACGATTATGATGTGAGAGTGGTCCGTTCATTTAAACCTCTAGTGAAGGTTTGAAGCAGTGTGTTCATCTCCAATTCAATCATATAGTGTCATTATTATGTAGACAGTATACATGGATCAAGGCTTTCTGCATATGTAGTTGAGCTTAGACTTTCATGTGTTAGAACAATGTGGAAAATGGTGGATCACAGGGGTGGTTAACTTCTCTCGAGATTATTCCGTTGTACAATTAAATCAGCAAAATACATACCTATTGGGAAATGTAGGGGCCAACGAGAGCAATGGAGACGAATGTATGTCCTTTTATAAACCAGATTGAATAAGCCTATCTGTAGAGACATAAATAATCACTGTAGCTACTGAATCATTGAAGCAATGCCCCAATTCGCTCTGGGCTAACAATTTCAGCGTAATTTTGATATGATTGATCATTTTGGCATATCTTCTGACAGCTAATAATGCTAGAATCTGTTATTCCCTGCCAACTGGTGATTTATCTTCACGACTCGCATCCCATATTATCCAATATACGGTATCAGAAGTCTATGAACTAGAAGTATGATTTTCACCATTCGCGCCTATTTGCATAACCCCCGAGCAAAGGATCATGAGTAAATTCAAAATGGCGACCATGTGGGGAACCAGAAAAGTGTGTCGTATTTGGTCAAAATTTTATTTCACGTAGGATTATTATTTACTAATTTATGATGTAGTTTTTGTGAAGAAAACACATAAATAAAAAACGAAAAAATCTGACTGAAAAATCGATCAAAAAATGCCTTTTTTGAAAATGACGGTCATGGCGGCCATCTTGAATTCTTCTACATTTTCCAGTACAGCCTGTTCCAAGGGCAAGTTGTAACCCCACCTAAATCATCAGGCATCGCTAATCTCTTCTAATTCTTCTTGAAATTCACTGAATTTTGCATAGATAAGTGAACGGTCATATGCGTTGGCTCTGACGCAGATAAAATTTTGATCAAAGCTAAACAGAATAAGATAAATGTTCGATCAATGCTTATCATAATCAGAAATCCCCTAGGGGTTCATAAAGTTTGCGAGAAATATTAACAGATTCATTCTGAGCGATCGCGTAGGCTCTGGTCGTTGATTGCTTCAAGCGTGTGATTAAGAAATAATTGCTTGTTTACTGCGGTAAAACAAGTAAGATAGATCGCGATGCAATAGGATGAGTCCAAGTTTGGTCACGAAGGTCGTAGGCCTGACTGATCAAACGGGAAGATATTTTTACCTGCGGCACGCAGGTCTACGGGAGGCTCGCGTTGTTGTTGTTGTTGTTCTTGTTGTTCTTCTTCTTGTGACTTTTTGAAATGCGCATGCGCTAAGAGAGTGTGATCTCTGCCACACTTTTCTTTTCAACCTACGATCTCACATGACAACACTGTCTTCAGGCGCGTTTGATTTCATTTGCAACTATATTCTGTGGAATGAATTATTGCTTCGTTATTTTCCGGATTGGATTTATAATACATGAAAATAGTGTGAATAACGTCAAAGGACCTACGAAGTAGGGTAGGCAATAGGACTCCGACACGCACTGAACTCTTGGACCCCAGTTGAAATCCTGCCTATATTAAGATGGGCACGGCCTAAGTTAGAATCACCAGTGATTTTAATCAAAAATCATCAAAAATTTTCATCAAAAGTAGGTCAGCTCGAAATATGCTGGCAACAGTCCCCTAATGCACCTTCTTGCCCAGTGTGAATAACGTCACAGGACATAAGAAGTAGGGTAGGCATTAGGACTCCGGCGCACGCTGAACTCTTGTACCCCCAGTTGAAATCCTGCCTATATTAAGATTAAGATGGGCACGGCTCAAGTTAGATTCACCAGTGATTTTAATCAAAAACCACCACAAATTTTCATCAAAAGTAGGTTAGCTCGAAACATGCTGGTAACAGTCCCCTAAAGCACCTTCATGCCAAAAATCAAGGTTCTAATATCAACGGTAACACTCAGATATAACATATATATAAATATTAATATTCATGTCACTGTTCCATTGTTTCTCTTGCTGTATTCCTCTTAAAATTTTGTACTCTGCCTTTGACTGATCTTTGTACAATTAAATTTTTGATCTTGAATGCTTATTTTGCCGACGAAAGGATTCAGATGGACTCACTCATTACCGGACAATTTCAAATGGTAGCCCACTTCGAAGGGACAGAAATGACTATGTAGTATTTAATGAGTTAGACACCCCTGTGCGCGAACAATACCTCACAGTTGTGCAGTTATATTGTGCACTTTCGGTTACAAGCATGACATTTGGCAAATAGCTATTTTGAATGATTCTCTTTCGGAACATAGCCTCTCTATCCTCATTCTCGCAAGCCAGGGCCTTGCTTCGCTAGTATTGATGTTCCCGTCATCTTCCGCACTCAGAATCCCTTTAGAATAGCATTAACTTCCGTAAATTCAATACTTATGTGTATCAGCAGACAATGCGCAGAAACATATTGCATTTGACATCATTCTCTCAAGTCAGAGCCCATTTCTGCTAGAATTTACTGGTTCTATGCACAATTTACGTTACTTTGTCAATCAGTTTTACGAATGGAATTACGTCATATATAGCAGATACTGACCATAAAAACGATCTAGTTGACCTCGTGGCCAAAAGCTAGGGCCTTTGTTTTGCTGGAGGAGTTTTTGAGTTTGATTTTGATACTTAGATACCGTTCGCATTGACTTTAACTTGGCAGTCATTTTCGTGAATGCAACAATTTGATGTATGAAAAGATAATAACGAGAATTCGAATAGAAAAGAAATTAATAAAATTAGCAACCTTCGAAAAGGCTTGGCCGAACATGCCAGATAAGATGATATTTCCTAAGAATGAAATAGTTAATCATTTATATAGAAGAAGCAAACCATGTCTTGGTATTGACTTGCTGCGTGAAAAAGAGTGGCAAGGAATTTAGTTAGCAGATGATAACGAACGTAAATGCAGAAACCTAATTATTTATTTTAATCGAACATCAAGACTGTAACAGACCTCAATTTGAATAGAGAAAAAGTGTCATTATGCCTCTTGGACAGTTCGATAAAGCCTTAAATCCCATTCCGTAGTTTCACAGATCAAAGTGATAGACATGATACTAAATTTATTGAAAAATAACTTTGAAGGAAATATAAATTTTCCATTTTGATCGGCAAAGTAAGCGAGAAGGGAGACTGAAGAGCGCAGATTTTCGCACTATGACTAAATCCTCGAAATTTGTTTGGATTTCCAAATATTTGAAAGCCTTTTTGATTTGCAAAAAGTAACGACTGAACCGAATGTCTTGAAACTTGGCATACACGATACTTGTACCAAAACATTGCCAAAGCGATCATGTTGAGTTCGTCTGTCAATTCAGTAAAGACGGCACGGCCCAGTCAAAATCGTCGGATTTTGAATGGGGAAGGTGAATATATATATATATATGGTATCAGAACTATTACGCAATCCATACAATTGTGGGTTACAAGTTGAAAATTACTTCCCTTGGCATGAAAACACTGGCAGATGGCGCTTTTTTCTACAATTACCACTACCTCCGCTGATATGTCTTTCACTGTATTATTGCCACTGCCGCAGGTTTTGACTACAATGTAGTCATTTCTCACTTGTTATTCTACTATACTACAAAAGGCAGAATTGTGGAGATTTGTCGTGCAAGGGAATATATTTTATCATGTAATTACACGTTAGCACCCCTATACCTGACCAAATATGCGTTGGTCCATGAAATAATCGAAGCAAACGACACCTTCAAGTTGCGTGTCCAAAAGCGACAAACAGAAGATGAGTCCACAGTATGACAGCTAGGGGGCATGCTAAAACGCTTTTAATGTTCAAAATGACGAAAAAACTAAGTTAATAATTACCAATAGATTTCAAGAATATTTCAACTATAGCGTGAACCTTGAATTTTTAAATACATTACTGTGGGCACGGTACTTCATATACAATGTTCATATCGCAGTATACGGATTAGCCTACACCCCCCCCCCCCTCCTTCTGGTAGAGTGCAACTGGGCACGTGGAGAAAATCAGGAAGTCAAACTATCCACACCGAACCGCTTATTAAGTGACGACTATTGCAATTAATTAGATGGCACCCGGGGTTCCTTTTTTTTGTAATAATGTTTTTTGTTAAAACACCTGGGGTGTGGTAGAATTTAAATTTTTAGTTTGAAAAATAAGACTCCTATCAGTCTTCCCGTGGAGTACATGCTGCTTGCTCATACAAGCGCGAGGTCCGACTTTCAGTAGCCAGCCGTTGTCCACTAAAAATGTCCGCCTATATAATCGATGGACCTCGATATCTACAAGACACACGATCATCACCAAATTTTAATCAGGCCTGGGGTCGATTTCATGAAACCTCACTTGGAGCAATTTTCGCATTTGAAAGTTCGAGACACTTGGAAACCTCCCTTGACTTGAGTATTTACTTTTCATGAAAGTTCACTTGAACCTGAAACCGCACTTGAGTTCAAGTGTGGTCGTACCTTCCTTGAAAACTTTTGAATAAAAACGTACTTAAAATGACCAATATGAATTACAACACATATAAGGGAAGTGGGAAGAGGTGCCGACATACTGACTGCGTCACATGACTTCACAGAATAGTCCTCTGGTTAACCCATTCTAAAGCACATACCAAGAATCTAACGATTCGTGATATGTGTTGTATCTCAGGTACGCTTTCATTGTACCTGTTCATGTGGCAACTAGGATGATATGACCACACGGCCCCTAGTACCGGCATAAGCGGTATTAGATACAAATCTAGAGAGCTATGATGGAAATGCTCTGACAACTCGTATACTGGTAATTGGTGAGCTGTTTCGCTGTGACAACTCGTGCATTGGAGATTGGTGAGCTGTATCGTCGTCAGATGTAAATGACGGCATTTAACACAAAAGACTAGTCTGTAAGACCCGATGTCGATGTCGATGTCGGCAGATGGTGTCGAAAAATAGGTTTCTTTCATGTGCCCATGCATCATAATGCATGTATGGGCATTGTTCTTCATCTCTTAGATCCAAAAATGGCGCAGATATATTTATTTGACACCTGAAATTCTACCGATCAGCTTCTGCGCATCAAGTATTTTTAGCATACACTTGATTCTGCGGGGTATTATTTATTACCAAACCACACAAAAGAGTTCCAGAAAGGTCACTTCAAACACCATTTGACCAAGTACAGCCAAAAACGTTTGGTGAAACACAACTTGAGAATTGTTTGAAGTGCACTTGGTCAAGTGCGAAAATCGCTCATGAAAAAGTCAAGTGAGGTTTCATGAAATCGGCCCCCGATACATAATCGTGAAACGTATCAACGGGAGCGAAGCTGACATCAGTGAACGTTAGTGAATGTTGGTATTAGTGTAAGTAAAAACGTTTGATCCTGGCAAACTGACTTTCATCAGATTTTCGTTATAAAAGTCGTTAGAGAGAATTATTATGTATCTCGATCAAGCTTTGATTGTGTGTATTCATATGAACACAATGAGGATTTTGAAGTACATAAGTCTATCTGTAGTTTCCTTCAAATGTCCTTTAGTCTTTTGAGCGTTTGGAGAAGGAACGGGCTTAAAACAAACAGGGGTAGCTTATAATGAGGACCCGGACGCAAGACATGAAAGTTTCCCTTGGAGTGGCGCAATCTGAGAAGTTCACCACAAATAATACTTGGCGTTATAAATTCATTATATTAGCAAATTTTCTCGAATACAATGAACGATAATCTCGAGTCTAACATGAAGGGTTTACTCTCAAATATAAATACTGTTATAGATTGGTGCTTTTAAAGAAACAATATTGTCACATTACTATTCACTTATATGAGTGATGTAAATACAATATATGGATATATCTAACACTCATTTTTTATGCTCGTCGCTATATAGCTGAAATATTGCTGAACGCGACGTTAAACCTTAATTCTATCTGTCTCTCTCTCTCGTTTGTTAGGCATATATGCAAATGTTTGCTAATACGCAGAATTTAAAGATGTCCTCTTTGTTAGACAATATTATTCAGCATCTGCGAGATCTCACACAGACATCGCGAAATGGTATGGTGTTCGGATCGGCAGCCTCATTTATCAGTCCTAGTCAATCCCTTCAAGCCAGTACATTGATCCGTCAAGATTGAAGAGTTATTTTATAGTCTTGCTCTGCCTTGGTGTGGGTATGATACATTTGATGGTTCCATAAGAAAAACACCCCAATAGACACATAGTGGAGGATGAAGCGAACCTATTGACTAATCGATAGGCGGTAGTTTTCACACCTCGTAACTCCTGTGACGGAATTTGCTGCATCACAGTTTATTTTTCATGATGTATAACGCATTTTTGTTGGTTGAATTTTTTTTCATGCAGAATACATCTCCATAGCTTATTGCACTGAATTGTTATGTCGTGAGATCCGCCGGTACTTATTACTTAGTGACATATGAAATATGTTCCAATCAGCACTACACATTCGTCCTATGATTACAATTATCGTACTACATGCCATATGATTCACTGATACCTATTGCCTAGACCCTATTGTAGATTCTGGACCTAGATCACCAAATGAACCACTTCAGACAGACGAAATCTTTCGCACATATTACGCAATTACTTCTCACGGAGAGAGAGAGAGAGAGAATTAGGGTTTAACGCAATATTTCAGCTATATAGCGACGATACTACTTCTCCTGGAAAAGATATAGGCTCAATATATTGTTATTATTCTATTTTTTTCCTTTCTCAGTGAATATTTTTGTTATCTGTTTAACGGTTAAGCTCCATACGCCGTAGAAGTTCAACTATCTCCTTACCCAGTTAAGAAATAGAGTTCTCAATGGGCTCGAATTGTCCTCACTTGCAAAGTTCACGAATAGAGGTTAATATAATTGTTAAGAATAAGATAGCTGTGGCCAATTTTCACTGGATCAATAAATAATCACCATGTACATAGCGTCATTTTACTATATCTAGTTGTAGGAAATTTTAAAAAGTTCTTGCCACAATATTTGATGGTAGGATGTTTCAGATTCGTATGAATAGTAAATCACCATGACAGAGGTCATAATGTGTCTGACCCACTCTCTCCTCTGGGGCATATTAGCGAAAAGCTCAGGAACAAGGACTGAATTAGGGATCAGAAAGACAAATAATAGTACAGATAAGGTGGGTGTAATTGAATTATGGTTTTCGCCGGAGTGTTCAATTCACTACAAAGACACATTAATTGCCATACTCATGCAGTGGCCAGGCAAAACTTCCAAGAATACCAAACATGCCACCCAGACATCCGAATATTCACAAGGCTAAAATACGTCGTATCTGTATTTTGTCAGCATATTTTTCCATCAATGTTTCATCATTCAGACATGCTTTTTTCTGTGTAAACAACTCGAATGCGTCAGTTCTGACATGAAGTAGTCTGCCGTAACCAGCAAAGACGTTTTGTCAATAACCGAGCTACCTATTGCGAATGACGCTTTCACCACCAAAATTCATGTCGGATCTGCCTGTCTTCAGGAAATGAAAGTATATAAGCATAAGCCAGTTCTTGAGTCAAATTCGCACAACAGTTTTCAATTATCCTTCCACGGACGGGCGAGTAAGTTGGCGTTAAGGCTCACACATGCACCAGCACGCATCAGACTCGACATTTAATATCTAGCCGTCGTCCATAAAAGAATAAAAGAATTTTAATTCCTGTAATCATAGGTGTAATTGTAGCCTGCAGATTTAATCTTTGGTGACTCATGTCTATCTCCACTTTAAATAGAATAGGGATCGTACGAACAATATGTAATGCAAAATCGTCACGATGTCCATGAGGAACGTCTTAGTCCAAGCGGGAATGAGATCCATAACACGTGTTTTACCCTTCCCGTCCTGGACGATTTGTGGCCGACCAGGCCTGGTAGTTGCAATTTCGATCCCCAATAATTTGTTACTCCTGGGGATAGGGATATGAGACTGCTCACTATATGTCTTGGGGTGAACCTCTACCAGAAGTCCAAGATGGCCGCCTTGATGACGTCACGTTGACTTCAGATTATAAAAATGCTTATTTTGTTTGATTTTTCGGTCAGATTTTCAGACTGTTTTATTTATGTTATTACATAATATACTAGAAAATAATTAGCTGATGTGGAGTAAAATAATTGTGGTCACCTTTATGCGGAAAAGGGATAATTTTTGTAAGAAATACGATATAAACAACACTTTTGGTCCCACCTTCATGCCCGCTGTTTTACGGAGGGGTATGCAAATGTGTTTAAAATAACCCCAATATGATAGGTTATAAAGTTACAGATTGTCAGCTCTTAATTTTGGTCGATTCGAAGATAATGCCAGCAGCGTGGTTGGTTACAACCTTTGAGGTCGTCTTTCATTGGGCCATGATAGGTCTTACTCCGGGCCTGTGGATGTTTATTCGGACCTGATAAATTACACATTTCGGATATTGAGATCAGATTCAGAGAGAATTTTGAACGGAAGATGTAAAGAGATAGCGGTCTACCTTATGGATATACAGCAGGAGGTAACCACTTTAACCAGAAAAGAGCTTGATTTAATAAACATTTGTTATCATCTGCCGACCTGCTCGGTCTCGATGCCGACAGTGTTAATATGAACAAATTGTTCAGAATCTTGAAACTGCTTATTGCCTATTGCTGCCTACTTAATGTCGATCTTGTTGACTTTAGTTTGAATATTTAACCTGTGTGAACCGAACCTGTGAGATCCGAATGCCCAATATCCAATATCGAACTCGATGCAAACAGCTATGTTCTCACTGCTATGTTTTACATGAATAATCGAATGCCAGTTTATAGTAAAATGAGTATGGCACACCCGGATACTTGCCGCCTTCGTTAGGAGTTAGTCGACACCGGAAATTTGAAATACAAGCGTCTAGTAGTCCATTAAAGAAATTCCGTGTCCATAATTCAAAGACCTAAATCATATAACAGCATTAGCATCAAATAAAAAACCCCAAACGTAGTATACATAACGTAGGCTAGTTTTCTGCAATTAAGAGAGAAGCGGTCAGCAGTGTGCAATGATATCGGCAAAGCACCATGTTGTTCCAACAAGACACCATGATGTTCCAACAAGACACCATGTTGTTCCAACAAGACACCGTGTTGTTCCAAATATCAAATCAGTTGCGCTGATCACTATTCTGATATTCATCAGATTTCCGTGATAACAGTCGTTATCTAGAGAGTGAGTCAAGCTTTGAGTTTTGAGCTTTGTATCTGAGTCAAGCTTTGATTGTTGATTGAATGTTTTCATGTGAACACAATGAGGATATTGAAGTACATAAGTCTATCGGTAGTTTCCTTGAAAGCCAGTGAAGATGGATATATGTCCTTCTCTGTGTAACATATATATATCGATCATCAGCAGAGATAAGGTAGTCTTTTGAGCGTTTGGAGAAGGAAGGCATTTAAAAAAAACAAGAGCTGCTTGGGGATGAGGACCCGGACGCATGGTTGGAATGTTCCTGTTGGAGTGGCTCAATCTGGGAAGTTTACCACAAATAATTCTAAGCGTTATAAACTCATTATATTAGCAAAAGTTTTCGACCGCAATGAACGATAATTGCGAAATCTCACACGAAGGGTTTAACCTCGAATGTAAATACTGTTATAGAGATGTGCTTATAAAGAAACAAGGTACGTTGTCGCATTACTATTTACTTATATGATTGATGTAAAAACAATATATGCATATATCTACCACGCATTTGTTATGCATATATGCAAATATATGCTAATACGCAGAATTTAGAGATGGCATCTTTGTTAGACAATATTATTGACCATCTGCGATATCTCACACAGACATCGTGGAATGCTACGGTGTTCCGGGCGGCAGCCTCATTTATCAGTCCTAGTTAATCCCTTCGAGTCCGCACATCGATCCACGAGGACTGAAGATTTATTTTTCACCTCTGCCTTGGTGTGGGTAATGGTACATTTGATGGTTCCATAAAAAACACCCCAGTGGATGAGAAAACGGACCTAATGACTAATTGATGGGCGGTAGTTTTCACAACCCCTAACTCCAGTGACGGAATTTGCTCTAAATTTTTATGTGGGAAGATCCGTCGATACATACATGAACTACTAAGTGACATATGAAATATGTTCCCATCTGGACTACACATTCGTTCTATCATCATAGTTATCGTGGTACATGCACATTTGATAAGACACTCATTGCCTAAACCCCATTGTCCATTCTGGTCCTAGATTACCAAATGAATCACTTCAATTACTTCTCATAGAAAACATAGTCTTAATATTTTGTTAATTATTTTATTTTGTTCGCAGTGAATATATTTGTAATACGCCTATGTATCTTAACCGTTACTCAAGTAAGTTCAACTCTCTCCTTTCCCAGATCAGAAATAGAGTGCTCACTGGCCTCGAATTGTCCTCACTTGCACAGTCCACGAATAGAGGTTAATACAATTGATGAAAATAAGATAGCAGTGTCCAATTTTCACTGGATCAATAAATAATCATCAGGTAAATACCGTCATTTTACTGTCTCTAGTTGTAGCTTTCGAAATCTCAAAAAGTTGCTGTCATATACATGTATAGTGGTAAGGTGTTTCAGATGAGTATGGACAGGAAATCACCATGACAGAGGTCATATGGTGTCTGACCCACTCTCTCCTCTGGGGCATATTGGAGAGCAGCTCAGGAAAATGGACTGAATTAGGGATCAGAAAGACAAATAATAGTATAGATAAGGTGGGTGGAATTGAATTATTGCTTTAGCCGGAGTGTTAAATTCACTACAAAGACTCACTGATTGGCATACTCATGCATTGGCCAGGCAAAACTTCCACGAATACCAAACATGCCTAGACAGGCGAATATTCACGGGCTGAAAGACGTCGTCTCTGAACTGTGAGTTGATTACTGATTTTGTTTTCAACATATTTTGCCACCAATGGTTCATCATTCAGACATGTTTATTCCGTGTAAACGACTTGCACGTGTCAGTTCTGACATGAAGTAGTCAGCCGTATCCGGCAAAGACGTTTTGTGTCAATAAGCGAGCTACCTTTTGCGAATGACGCTTTCACCACCAAAATTCATGTAGGATCTGCCTGTTTTCAGGAAATCAAAGTTACTGTATTATAATCGCAATTCAATTATTGAAAATCAGAATCGGTCAACAGTTTTCAATTATCCTTCCACGGACGGGGGAGTCAGTTGGCGAAAAGACTCTTAATACAAATGCAGATCCGACATTCAATATCCAGCCGTCGTCCATAAAGGAATGAAAGAATATTAAATCCCGTTATCATATAACAATTGTAGCTTGCAGGTGCAATCTTTGGTGACTCAGGTATATTTCCACTTAAACTGGGCTAGGGACCGTACGAACAATATGTAATGCAAAATCGCCACGATGTACATATGGAACGTCACATGCGTGAATGAGATCTATAACACGCGTTTATCCCTACCCGATTTGGGCGATTTCTGGCCCGCCAGGGACCATTTCACCCTCAAATATTG
The DNA here is from genome assembly GCA_036873755.1 of Hanleya hanleyi. Lineage (NCBI taxonomy): Eukaryota > Metazoa > Mollusca > Polyplacophora > Lepidopleurida > Hanleyidae > Hanleya > Hanleya hanleyi. Next base: position 48,766 of record JAVTVY010023392.1, read on the forward strand.
TTGTTACTCCTGGATTTAGAGGTCTGAAACTTATACCTCATAATTTTTCTTGGGGTGAAGCTCTACCAGAAGTCCAAGATAGCAGCTTTGATGACGTCACTGTGCCCTCAATGTTTAAAGGCTTTTGGATTTTGTTAATTTATGCTATTAGATAACAAATTAGAAAAGAATTATCTGATGTGGAGTAAAAAAAATGTGGGCACGTTAATGCGTAAAGGGGTAAAATTGTGAAGAAAACCCATATCAACTAAACATGACGAACTGAATTCCAATTCTGTTATCACTTTTGATGTCGCCATTATGCCATGATAGGTCATTCCCCGTGTCTGTGAATGTGTATTCGGGCCCGATAAATTACAAAATTGGGAGAACGAGATTGGATCCAGACAAAATGTTGAACGGATGATGCAGTGGGTGGTAACCAGTCTAGACTTGCACTGCCTTGATGTGGGTAATGGTAAATTTCATGGTTCGATAAAAACACCCCAGTGAACCGAACCTGTCTAATGGCTAATTGATGGGCGGTAGTTTTCACAACCGTAACTTCAGTGATGGAGTTTGCTGAACCACAGTTTATTTTTCATGATATATAATGCTTTTTTTGGTTGATAATCCTTTCATGCCGAATACATCTCCATAGTTTTTTGCGCTGAAATGTTATGCCGGGAGATTCGTTGATACCTACTATTTAGCGATATATGAAATATGTTTCTGTGTTATGTTATCAGTACTACTCATTCGTTTTTTCATCACAATTATCTTAGTACATGGAGATGATACACTGATACCAATTGCCTAAACCCTATTGTCGATTCTGGACCTTTATCACCAAATGAATCACTTCAGACAGAAGAAATCTTTCGCACATATCACGGAATTAATTCTTATAGAAAATATAGTCTTAATATTTTGTTATTATTATTATTATAGTAAGATGTTTCAGATTTGTATGAATCGTAAATCACCATGACAGAGGTCATATGGTGTCTGGCCCATTCTCTCCTCTGGGGCATATTGGAGAGAAGCTCAGGAACAAGGTCTGGATTAGGGATCAGAAAGACAAATAATAGTACAGATATGCTGGGTGAAATTGAATTATTGCTTTCGCCGTAGTGTTAAATTCACAATTCAAAGAACGGAAGATGCAAAGAGATAGCGGTCGACTTGATGGATATACAGCAGTAGGAAACCACTTTAGCCAGAAAAGAGCTTGATGTAATAAACATTTGTTATCATCTGCCGACCTGCTCGGCCTCGGTGCCGACAGTGTTAATATGAACAAATTGTTTAGAATCTTGAAACTGCTTATTGCCTATTGCTGCGTACTGAATGTCGATCTTGTTGACTTTAGTTTGAATATTTAACCTGTGTGAACCGAACCTGTGAAATCCGAATGCCCAATATCCAATTCATACGAACCTAATGGCTAATGTAAAAACAATATTTTCATACATCTACCACGCATTTGTTATGCATATATGCAAATGTTTGCTAATACACAGAATTTAGAGATGTCATCTTTGTCAGACAATATTATTCGAACGTCGATCCACAAGGATTGAAGACTTATTTTTCACCTCTGCCTTGGTGTGGGTAATGGTACATTTGATGGTTCAATAAAAAAAGACCCAACTGGATGAGAAAACGAAGCTAATGACTAATTTATGGGTGATAGTTTTCACACTCCGCAACTCCAGTGACGGAATTTGCTTGGTGGATAATATCTTCATGCAGAATACATCCCCATAGATTACTGCACTAAATGTTTATGTCGGGAGATCCGTCGATACCTACTACTTAGTGACATATGAAATATGTTCCCATCTGGACTACACATTCGTCCTATCATCATAGTTATCGTGGTACATGCACATATGATTCACTGACACTCATTGCCTAAACCCCATTTTCGATTCTGGTCTTAGATCACCAAATGAATCACTTCAGTTACTTCTCATAGAGAAGATAGTGTTAATATTTTGTTATTATTTTATTTTGTTCGCAGCGAATATATTTGTAATACGCCTATGGATCTTAACCATTAATCAGTTATGTTCAACTCTCTCCTTTCCCAGATCAGAAATAGAGTGCTCACTGGCCTCGAATTGTCCTCACTTGCACAGTCCACGAATAGAGGTTAATACAATTGATGAAAATAAGATAGCCGTGGCCAATTTTCACTGGATCAATAAATAATCATGATGTACATACTTAACGTCATTTTACTGTCCCTGTAGTTGTAGCATTCGAAATCTCAAAAAGTCGTTGTCACATACATGTATAGTGGTAAGATGTTTCGGATGAGTATGGACAGTAAATCTCCATGACAGAGGCCATATGGTGTCTGGCCCACTCTGTCCTCTGGGGCATATTGGAGAGAAGCTCGGTAACAAAGACTGAATTAGGGATCAGAAAGACAAATAATAGTACAGATAGGGCGGGTGGAATTGAATTATTCCTTTCGCCGGAGTGTTAAATTCACTACAGAGACTCATTGATTGCCATACTCATGCACTGACCAGGGAAAACTTCCAAGAATACCAAACATGCCTCCCAGACAGGCGAATATTCACGGGCTGGAAAACGTCGTCTCAGTACAGGGGGTTGATTACTGATTTAGTTTTCAGCATATTTTGCCACCAATGGTTCATCATTCAGACATCTTTATTCCGTGTAAACAACTGGCATGAAGTAGTCAGCCGCATCCGGCAAAGACGTTTTGTGTCAATAAGCGAGCTACTTTTTGCGAATGACGCTTTCACCTTCAAAATGCATGTAGGATCTGCCTGTTTGCAGGAATTCAAAGAATTATAAGCGTAATCCAGTTATTGAAAATCAGAATGGTCAACAGTTTTCAATTATCCTTCCACGGACGGCGGAGTAAGTTGGCGAAAAGGCTCTTAATACAAATACAGATCCGACATTCAATATCCAACCGTCGTCCATAAAGGAATGAAAGAATATTAAATCACGTAATCATATAACAATTGTAGCTTGCAGGTGCAATCTTTGGTGACTCAGGTCTATTTCCACTTAAACCGGGCTAGGGACCGTACGAACAATATGTAATGCAAAATCGCCACGATGTACATATGGAACGCCACAGTCAAAGCGTGAATGAGATCTATAACACGCGTTTAATCTCTACCCGACATGGGCGATTTCTGGCCGGCCAGGGACCATTTCGCCCTCAAATATTTTTGTTACTCCTGGATACATCTTGGGGTGAAGCTCTACCAGAAGTCCAAGATTGCAACTTTGATGACGTCACTGTGATCTCAGATTCTAAAAATGCATTTTCTGTCTCTTCAGACTTTTGGATTTTTTAATTGATGCTATTACACAACAAATTAGAAAATAATTATCTGATGTGGAGTAAAATAATTAATTGTGAGCACGTTTATACGTAAAGGGCTAAAATTGTGAAGAAAACCCATAACATTACGAACTGAATTCCAATTCTGTTGATTATCGCCTTTGAGGTCGCCGTTGTGCCATGATATGTAGATGTGTATTCGGACCCGATAAATTACAAAATTGGGGGAATGAGATTGGATCCAGACAGAATTTTGTACGGAAGATGCCAGGAGATACCGGTCTACCATATAGATATACAGTGAGTGGTAACCAGTCTAGCCAGAAAAGAGCTTTAGGTAATAAACATTTATTATTCTTCCTCATATAAATTCGTAATGTTTTCATTGGTTGGCACTGTCACGTGTCATTCTATAAACCGTGATGTTCAGTGATGATGTAGTCATATCTTGCCTTATCATTGAATAAATGTTATGCAACACGGCAGAGCGTCCCTTACAAACCAATAAGCTGGGGAATTTGTGGGGTTTATGTCGGGCAAGCTGTGTGGGGATCATGTGGGGAATGTGTAGGACAGCCAATGTGGGGAATGTGTAGGGATTTGGTAAAATCCCCACATTGGACTTAGTCGTGGAAAAGGAGTTTCTTAATGCGGCTTAGCTGAATTAAATCCCCGCACTATCCCAACCTCAGCCCCACGTGTTCCCTACATGTGGGGATGATGCGGGGAACTATATTTAAAGCTGGTATGGGATAGACCCAAAATATTTCTGCAGTAAGTCAAGCATGGTACAGAAAACCCCACAATATCCCCACGTGGGGAATCTGCGGGGCAGGAAAGCCCACAACATCCCCACGTGGGGAATCTGTGGGGCAGTAATTCCAGCAATGTACGGAAAACCCCACAATATCCCCAAGTGGGGAATCTGCGGGGCAGAAAACCCCACAATATCCCCACGTGGGGAATCTGCGGGGTAGTAATTCCAGCATGGGAGAGAAAACCCCACAATATCCCCACGTGGGGAATCTGCGGGGCAGAAAACCCCACAACATCCCCACGTTGGGAATCTGCGGGGCAGTAATTCCAGCATGGGAGAGAAAACCCCACAATATCCCGACGTGGGGAATCTGCGGGGCAGAAAACCCCACAACATCCCCACGTTGGGAATCTGCGGGGCAGTAATTCCAGCATGGGAGAGAAAACCCCACAATATCCCCATGTGGGGAATCTGCGTGGCAGAAAACCCCACAATATCCCCAGGTGGGGAATCTGCGGGGCAGTAATTCCAATATGGGAGAGAAAACCCCACAATATCCCCACGTTGGGCAAAAAACCCCACATCCCCACATGGGGAATCTGTGGGGCAGTAATTCCAGCATCAGAGAGAAAACCCCACAACATCCCCACGTTGGGAATCTGCGGGGCAGTAATTCCAGCATGGGAGAGAAAACCCCACAATATCCCCATGTGGGCAAGCTGCGGGGCAGAAAACCCCACAATATCCCCAGGTGGGGAATCTACGGGGCAGTAATTCCAATATGGGAGAGAAAACCCCACAATATCCCCACGTTGGGAATCTGCGGGGCAGAAAACCCCACAACATCCCCACGTGGGGAATTCCTCCTGCAATATCATCCATCCCTTAAAATAACCACCAGCAAAGGCAAAATCCACGCGTTTTCCACCTTTTATTCTTTAACAACATAAAATATATATTGTATCATGTCTTAAAACACCCGAGCACAAAACGGGAAGCACATTGAAAGTCCAGGGCTCTCAAGGAGCAAAATGAAGGCGAGTGATTCGTCACTCGCCTGAATTTAAGCTCAGGCGAGTGAGGCGAGTGCTTTTATCGCTCGCCTGAGAAATTCCTGAGGCGAGTGAAATGCTGAAATTACTTCTACAAGTACATTACAGAATATGTGGGTCGCATATGCGCGGTTCAGAACGGTGTTGTAGTCTTCTTAATTCGGAACACTGATGTAAGTTCCTCTCCCCATTTTAGGTACGTCGATAGTTCTATCGGCTTTCCTTTCGGATTCGACATCGTGCAATTTTCCGATAACAGCTTGCTAACAGTGACAAAATTGTCACAAACGAAAACGCACGCGTGCTTGGCACCGGAATTGCGTGAGAGCAATGAAAAGCATGGACTTGATCGTGGGACGAAAGTCAAGTCCGCGTAACAGCGAGAGTAAATCAATATCGGAAACTAAAGTTTAAAACGGAGTGATGTAATGTTAAACAAAATCGGAAACTGTTTAAAACGGCGTGATGCCATGGTGGTTTGAGCCGTGGTGTTTGACGGATTTTATATTTGTGGAAATCATAACCCACGGCTCAAAACGTGTCTGTATGGAAATACAAGGGAGGCAACCAGTCTACCCGTAACGGATCTGTAATTTCGTTCCGATACAGGGTTTTACTTTTTGCACAAACACATGAAGCGGAAATGGCGGGAAGCCTTCCGAAATTGCTGAACAACAAGATCTTTACGAAACCAAGAATTTTACGACAGCTGAAGATGTCATTAAATTTTATTCTGACCTATGAAACGTGCCAATGATGAACAACAAGATATTTTGGAAGCCAAGAACTTGACAGCAACAGCTGAAGATGTCATTAAATTTTATTCTGACCGACGAAAACAGGCGAGTGGTTCACCACTCGCCATTTTCTGGTTTCAGGCGAGCAGGAGGCGCGCGCGAGCCCTGAAGTCTGTGTCAAGTAGAATGTTTTTTTTTCATCTCTCAAAGGTTTAAAAAAATCTGTCTTGGTCTTTTCCCACCTGTTGTGGGATGGCCTTTAGCATTCCTTGGGGGACTGTCGTTGGCAGATGAGGGTGAAGCTGAAGAAGAGTCCACCAGCTCTTCTGACATGTGGAGATCATGCTGCTTCAATGGTGTTTTCTGGCGGATTCTACCTGACCTTGCTGCGTCATGGCATTTCTGAGTGATGCCTCTCCTTACTTTGGACCACAGTGTGCCCTTGAACTGGTTGCAAACATAACCTGGAAGTCAAACAATAAAAAACGATTAGTATATTCTGAATGCCCGAGCTATCGTAATAAATTAATACAGGAAACAAATATGGTTGAACATACAGATATTCCAGTTTCATGATAATGGCAGTCAAACATTGACCCCTACAAAACTGGCTAAAACAAAACACAATAAATTCAGATCACTCTCATCACTGATCAGACCATTTTATGTTCATATAACTAACAGCATAGGGTTCGAGATATACAGATCTATCAAACAACAAGTAATATTTTTTTCAAATTTATATACGAAGCTGTGCATCTGAAAACCTCTCGATTCTTCGATAACTCCAAGTTATCAGGTCACAGAAACCTGATTCATAGTGAGCAGTTTGATGGTATTCGAGATATGCACTGGATAAGCATATATTGAAGGGCCATAAAGAATGTAAAAATGCACATCAGTAAGGTACTAAGCATCTTCATGTATGTTTCGATCAAATAGCAGCTGAGATATCATCCACGGTACAGCAATACGAAAGTGATTTCTGTATTCCCCTTCATGATGGGGGGGGGGGAGAGAAGGTGACAGCCGCCAACCTTGGCGATGTGGAACTGATGTGTTCCATGTTCTCCTAACAGATATGAATAATTTACTTCAACTTACACTATGTCGCTCAGCCAGTTCCTGTGACACAAAGCCCGGGAGAGGTGCGTCTACATTGGTCTGGGTTGGGAGAAGTTTGTTGCCATACTGTTTCTCCAGAAAATACAACCTTGTGATTTTTTTCCATCATCACTATTCCTGAAGACTGCAGTACAAACAGCGACCTGTTTTACCATACACAGCCACCTTAAAAGACAATAAAACAAGAGTTCAATTGAACCCAAAATACGCCCGTAAAAACATAGACATTTTTATCTCCTGAATGTTGTTATAGACAACGGTTAACCATACAAATGAACCTTTCTGGACTGTATGTTGTTTGTATTCTTGCAATTGTCATAATACTGTACATGTATAAGCTATCATTGTTGTGTAAGTGGTGTAGGCAGGTTTGGAAATCAGGTTGGGGGAGGGGGGGGGGATACATAAGGGCCTAGATTGGTATTTGTAGGAGCAAGTTAAACTCCAGTTACTCTTACTCTGCGGTGGTGCATATTCCCTCACTCCCGGTTATGCACTTATGTATACATGTATCAGTAACTTTAAAACAAAATTTTTGTTAGCATAAGCTGCAAAAGTAAGCTCATTGCCTGATGAATTAGGTCGAAATGACAGTAGGTGCCAAATACAAGGATTTCAGACTAAAATCAAGGGGAGTAACTGAAGAAAACGTCAAATCAGCTCAAAAACAGTTTGTGCACACCTACACATGGTACTGACCATATGTACCAAATTCCAGAAGGACGGTATGTGTCAAATTTAAATTTCAGACCAAAATCCAGGGGAGCAACTCAAGAAACTGTTGAATCAACTCTAAAAAAAATTGTGCACATGTTCACTCAGCACCAATCATGTGTACCTAATTTCAAAAGAATGCAATTAAACCCCTCTTAAAGGAATTTCGTTGACGAGGACTGTAGGTGCCAAACAAAAAGTATTCCAGACTAAAATCAAGGGCGGATAACTAAAGAAAATGTTGAATTGGTTTGAAAAAAATTCCACGCAAAGAAAAATAAAACACGCAGTAGTCTACAGTTGTCGAGCTGTAAGGTTGTGTCACAAGAGTGATGTCCCTTCATGTAGCCGACCCATCGGCAGACGAAACAGTGGGCCAAATTTGAGGAAGGTCCATGCAGTACTTCCTGAGAAATCGCGATAACAAGGTTTCATGGGGAAATCCAAGATGGCTGCCTGGTGGCCATATTGGATTTTCGAATCGGACCAGAAAAGGTATCTTGCATAACTACACGCCAAGGGGAACATGTGTACCGAATCTGAGAAAGATCCATGCAGTAGTTCCTGAGAAATCCCGATAACAAGGTTTCATGGGGAAATCCAAGATGGCCGCCTTGTGGCCATATTGGATTTTCGAATCCAAGAATTGTTTACGGACGGACGACGGACGGACAGACGACAGACCATGGACGAAAAGCGATTTGAACAGTCCATCATCTGGTGATGGTGGGCTAAAAATAGCCTGTTGCAGTTGTTCATATGTCGTGGTGTAGTGGATATGCACGTTGGATCACAAGCGCCTCAAAATTTTCTTTTACCGAGTTAAATTCCCAGGAGATCAACATGTGTGACGTTGACAAGTTATTTCAATCTTTCTCAGTTATGTAAAAAAAAAAACTAGAACTCGTGGACTTCAGAAGGCTGCCGTCATATATGCGTGCATTTTATGGTTTTGATGTTTGAGTGTAATCTGCAGAAATACATAGTTTTTCCTATTTCACAAAACTGGGTCATGTGTATAGTGCTGTGTTATGTATAATGCTTTATTTACCTTTGTCAGTCATAACAGGAAAAAATGTACAAAGTACAATACTTTAATAATTAAAACTAATTTGGTGGTTCAGAGAAAATTTTAATGAAAAGCAGAGCGTTTGAAGTCCACCGACATTGAAACTACTGATTTGGCTTGGAACCTTAAAATTCAGTACTCAGCATGGAAAGTTAGCTCGAGTGAAATCCTGTGGCAAGTTAACCACATACAAAATTTGAAAAGGATCCGTTCAGGTTTTCAAAAGTTACTGTCTGAGTCTAGCGGATCACGGTTAAAAACAAGCCCAAGAGAGATCTTGCGGTGAGCGAGTGAGTGAACCCTATTTCAGTCATATCACGATGTTTGGTTCCTATTCCTCTTCACACCCGGAAACCACACAGGAAGGGTCCTATTCTCCATGGGTGCCCCAGTTAGTCGTCTCTTACAACAAGCTCTCTGAGGAGCTGAGACCTATTCTTATGATGATTTGGAGTGTGGACACACGGACGGACCCCAATATACCATATTCTCCCCTTTAGCCCTTTGGGGGACAGTTATAGAGGAAAAACATAATGAATGTATCGCTGCAGTTCAAGTTGAGGAAAGTTTTGTCACACGATTCAAGCACCCTATGCAATGTATTGCTTAAATAATGGTTACATGGATGATGTGTAATAATATTTTATAAAAACTGGTTATTATGAAATGATAAACATGGTACTGAACTCAAATTTTAAAGAAAATCTTGACCTAAAATAGGACCTTTTGTACCATTGACAAAGTTCACAAATGTTTTTAAGCATCTTCCCTACTGAAATATTCACTGGTTTTGCATATTACCAAATAAGTGTGGCCTGCAGTTCCAGGCTGCTGTTGTCTGCTATAAAAATGAATAAAATATTTTTTTGTTCAAGTTTTTCTGGTTATTTGCAACAACAACAGTTTCACACTGGCAGATATAAAAACAAACTTGCAGCAGCAGTGAAAAATACCCATCGAGTTAAGAGTGGATTAACAGATTTTTTCTAAATCGTCCGTTAGTCAACGTGTGCACAATCCTTCAAAAGCAGGAAATTAACATGAGGGTGAGACTCGCAAAACCCCTCGGCTTCCCCCGAGTAACTAAGAAATATGCTGAGAAAGTGCAATATATTATGGTTACAGGGCCTGATCTAGACTTTTAGTTTGGGCACCTATAGATGGTGCAGAGTGTGATAAGTTATAATGAAATAGGCCATGATGTGGGACTGTCGAAGCCTATGGAAGCTGTGGGAGTACTAAATGGTCTAAATACAGCCGGATATCTAATTCATATTTGGCGAAAGTACTTGCATTAGTATTGGTTTCAGCCTGTTCAGAGAGGGGATTTGTTTATTGTTTTATTTGGGGGGGGGGGGGTCATAATGAGCTCGAAAACAGCCTGGGTCAGGCCTGGGCTACATGTACTAATCATTCAGGATTGTACTTTTTACAGCATATCATTATTCTGCAGATTTAACAGCTACAGTAACATTCAAGCAAATATCGCAAAAGGGGCATAATTTTTCAAGGAGATAAATAATTTGGTAGCCGTACCGAACACAATTTAGTAGATGTACCGAACACGGGCCTGCAGATATGACTTGTACACTCAACTTATATATCACAAAATCAGAGATAATTAGATCCGAAATGAAACTCTTAACCCCTAATGTACAGCAAGTCAAGGGTCTGGCCCTGAAACATGCCCGGTAAATAATAAGCTACAAATATCTGGTTTGGCACCCCTTTCCCCACAACTGGTGGGACATCCCACCTCTTAGAAATGAACAGGATATCACAGTTTTTTCTCAGACATGCAGTGATTATAAGATTTCCTCACCTCTAGGTGTAACTTCCTTTTCTTGTAGGAGAGGATAACTGGTATTCACATGAGGTCCACAAGCCAATCTAATCCATTATCCTGTTATCAATTCACACAATGGGTGGGGTCCAGTATTTGCCTGTTCCTATAAATCATTGAAATACAAACAAAATTATTTATATTAGATAAAACTCAATCAGGGCAGTATACATTCTGTAGCTGAAAAGAGAGGCAGACATGCATTTTAGTATCAAACATAATACTGTTAAACGCGACAGTTTTATAGTCTAAAGTACCGGTTACAGAACAGAATTTCATATTTTAAACTGTGCTCTCAGCCTATTTCACTTGTAAACAGAAAATTCATTCCGTTGCAAATAAAAATCAATCTTCCTTTCCATTGAGAGCAAACTAATGGAGGTAAATGTAGGTGAGGGGTTCAGCCAACGACATACAAACTACCATACATGTATTTCTAATTTGATGATCATACTTCTAGTCAGCTATGCATTAAACAGACTAAAAAACAAACAAACAGTATCAATGATTAGTGATTAATCAATCCAGATACAGTCATTGAAGGGATATTTAGCCTACTCTACCTTGGAGTCACTGTTCAAATCTTTGTACTCTTCTGATGGCGGAATGTCCATCCATGACATGCTCTGGTTCCATGACAACATCACCCTTGAAATTATCATTTCAGTCATATGCTTCAAACCTGATAAAAAAAAAGATGTATTCAATAGGAGTTTTGCACCTCCCCCCCCCCTTCACATTTTTTTTTTCAATAATAATAATAAAAACAATCCTGGCCTGCAATAGTTTCATATACAGAACTTTTTCTCTGTTGTTTCTATATAAACATATATTCTGACCAGACAGATCACCGTATCAAATCTAAAACTGGCGGTCAGTAAAATTAAATTAATATCGTGTTGGTTCGAAAACAGGTGATTTCACCCCTGTACCTAAGCGACCAGCTGTCTGAATATCCATCCCGTTTTAGGGACAGAAACTTTTAAATAGAAATTCATTTTTTAGGTCATAACAGTAATTGGCCAACCAGCTGTCTGATACTGTGAAAAGTTTGTAGGCCACGAAAATGGGGTGCACGTCAATAGGTATACGATTTGACATGTAAATCAAAACACCTTACCGCTCGACTAATTCATGTTTCCTTCCCGATAGTTTCGCTTTCCGTTTCCTCAGATCATCCTTTAGGTCTTTCAGCGTCCATTCTTCGTATTTCTCCGCCATCTTAACGTTTTGGTGAAGAAAACTCAACCAAGTTCAACTTGCCAATGGTTACAATCGGGCCCCACTTCCGGTGTTGCGTGCGCAAACTTGCTTGTAGAAAGTCTTGATATGAAGGGAGACAACTCGATTAACATGCAAATTAATAGGCAATGGCCTAATACGGCTCACATTTATAGTCGTGATTTAGCCTTATATATCGGAGGGAATTTATGGATGCGATACATTAGACACAGGACTTCTATTCATGCATTACATTAAAAAATATTCTTATGACATATGATCAGTGAATTGATATTCTAGCAATCTTTAAACCTAGTCCTATAGGGCAATGGGCACGGCCTATATTCCGCGAAAATATGAGGGGGATACGCCGGAGATGGTAACCAACACTTGATAACTCTGCCTGTATCTCTTCGATATTTGATTCTGTTTAGTTATTTTTAAACCTGTACAGATACCCGTTTCAAAAATATATCTTTTGCTACACATTTCTTTCACCTCACGACGAGAGGTTTACCGTGAAAGATGCATGGTGTCGATTCGACGGGAATTTTTCGCGATACACCGGCACAAAACGTTTTAATAACTTTGATTGAAAATGCATCAAAAAAATACAAATCTAAATAAATAGTTTTCATTTCGAGTATTATAGGATCATGAAAAAAATATAAATGTTTTTGTATATTCTTTTAAGAAAACAGAGTTCACAGTCTGCCTGCATGATCCCCACATTTATCTCACACTATATGTGCAAATAAAATATCGCCCCACTTCAACCCCACTATCGTCTTAGGCTATGCATGAAAGAATGCTTGCCCAACAAAATCCCCACGTTCATCTTAAGCTATGAAAACGGCGAGCATTTTGCCCTACATCATCCCCACGCCGGACTTAAACTTTCAGTACAGCCCGGCACATTCCCTACATTGGACTTTGTCTACGAGCGCTGGAAAAAGTCCACCCCACCTAATCCCTACAAACAACTCAGTCGATTAAATCCGAAGTTCATTTTCCCTACACCAACCCCACGTTAGACTTTGAATATATAGCAGATAAAGGTATGCCCTACATCATCCCCACGCGAACTTTGAATTCTCGCCCATTCACCCGTCATAATCCCCACATCAGCCCTACATAATCCCCATATTTATGCTAAATTTGCATAACCGCGGGCAGCTGCCCCACACAAACCCTACGTTATCCCCACGAGGAAAGTTCCAAACCACGCTTCGCCCCACACGAACCCCACGCGCCCACCAAAACCCCACACTTTCCCTACGCAATCCCCACGTTTATGTTTGTAAGGGGTTGAACATGACAAATATTCCACTGCGACATCTGCTGAGCCAAGAGTTGTTTTCCATAGGGCGCGCGAGAGCGTACTCACAGAAACGAAAGATCGATGTGATTAATTATACGTCTACTCATCTGTGATGGAAATTATCGAATGCGATTTAGTAATTGACTGATATAAATTTGGCATCTTTTGAAAAGATACGTAAGACCACCGAGAATCTTACTCTTCCAAATTATGCGAAAAAAAAGCCGAGGTGGAACAGTCGATCTTGGCAAGGCGTCTTGAAATCAACAACGGCCGGGCAGTATTATAAACGATAGGTGACAAATCGTCATGTCTCACGTTACAGCATCCCACATTTGTATGTCGACCTGCTCTGCCTTATTGCAAGCCGTTTACTTTTTGTTCAGCATTTGCTGATATCTTTAAACATTTGATGATATCTTCAAATGATATATCATCAAATGATTTCCAGATACCAGCAAATAATTTGATGATATCTGCAAATGATTTGCTGATATCAGCAAATGATTTTCTGATATCAGCAAATCAGTCCATTTGCTGATATCTGCAAATAATTTAGGAATATCACCAGATGGCTCTAAAGATGGTGAGAGATTAGCGTGTGCTACAGTACTATCTTTAGTTCTAAAACTGAAATCTTTCGACTTCGCTTTTCACTGCCGAAGCCAAAGTTCTATTGTCAGCTGTAGAAGGTATTGGGTCTACACAAGGTGTCCTCAGGAAGTCGCGTTTCCGGTCCATTTTATTTCGCATTTTTCTTGCCTAAATGGCATAACAGTAATTTATTTTCCCGAAACTAATTATTTTCTATGATGTTAATTAGTTTTGAAAGAAATTTTATATTAAAAAAATGCGAAAATCGATAAAAAAAACATAGGAAAAAAATGACTTCCGAAAAGATGACGTCACTGTGACGTCATCATGGGGGTCATCTTGGATATTTTCGCTTTCTCATAGAGTTTGGCCCAATTTCTAGTATGTAAAAGTTCGAACCTCTACCACAAGGAGTAAGGAAAATGAAAGGCGAGGGAGAGGGGGGGGGGGAGCAATTGCCCCTCCTCCAGGTCTGGTAAGATTAAATAAGAGTACAGGCTATGGTGGTGTGAACATAGACAAACGTCCGAGTGATTTCTGAATGTTATGGTGTTTCTATATCTGGACCAAATTCCCATTGTAGATGTCATGTCGATACATTCAAACGTCATCGCATGGCTTCTAGCATCGGTTTAAATGGAAATTGATAGATGACTCGAAGAGCGGTGGTGATAAAATACCAAATGAATTTCCAATTAATACCCTGTTTATTGGACCCTGAGAGAAAGCCTGTTTAATGCTTCAGTAGTCTCCAGCTGTCTGCTGCGGGCATTGTAAGACCAATAACGACAATATTAGATTACTTCACGACTGATTTCATATATCGCCAAAGCGCTCATTTATTCGATAGCCAGAACGTTACAATCTCCTGATACTAGCGCCTATGTCTGGACATCTGTTATTGATGAACGGTGGGCAAAGTCTTGAGATTTGAGTATTTATTTGCGGCGATCTCTTCCATAATTGAGTTGGAGATTTGTAAGGGGTTGTAAAAGTTGACGAAGACTGGCGACTAAAAAGCAACCATATGATCCCTCGGCATCCCACATACAGACGAGAATACAGAGGATTCGCAGCCGCGCTTATATTGCAATTCTTCTTGTTTAAACAACCCCTAGCACCTATGAGGCGCCGTTTGTCACTTTCTGATTTAATCTACTGATTTATAAATATCGGGTATTTAGCAGTCGGATATATAAATGTGCATAAAATGAGCGTGAAATAAACACCGACTTTAGTCAATTTTAAATCCTATATCAGCGAATAAAATCCGAGAAATATTTATAAATACCTATATTAGATTTCAAGATATATATATCTCTCGTTGTGTTATTTCTGGGATATAAATTCCTCCACAATATATATATATATTCCTGACAAACGATTTCTTATTTATATATCCGAGGTAACGTATCTTACTGATATATAAATATTTCAAAATGTGCTGTTGGGTATATATATATCCAGTCTTCGTCTAACTCCGGATTTACAAATACTGTACTGAGAAAGTCTCATATATAGATATCCCATTTATAGTATGCTAATAGTATGCTGATGAGTCTCAAAAACCGATGACGTCGTCGGTTTTGGTGTTGGTTTAGATCATATTGTCTATTTCGTGTTTCAGGTGACAAAAGTCCTTGTGATCCGTGGGCAAGACATAATGAATACTAATAATAATAGCTTTCTATAAATTCTGTGCTTCTGCGAATAACGCTGGTTAAAAGTAAGAAGTACCTGAATGAATTTGCCCGATAATATTCACAGATGACCCACAAATTAGCGTGTGTTTACAATACCGCACATGAGAATCTGCGGAATGATTGAGCGGTGTTTGCCGACCCTTGGTACACTTGAAGAGGCTTAGTGTGACATCATCATTTTTGCGGTAAACGTATCGCAATTCATTAGCATATTATAACTGGGATATCTATATATGAGACTTTCTCAGTTCAGTATTTGTAAATCCGGAGTTAGATGAAGATGGATATATATATACCCAACTACACATTTTTAAATATTTATATATCAGTAAGATACGTTACCTTGGATATATAAATAAGAAATCCTTTATCAGGAATATATATATATATGGTGGAGAAATTTATATCCCAGAAATAACACGAGAGATATATATATCTTGAAATCCAAAATAGGCATTTATAAATTTTTCTCGGATTTTATTCGCTGATATAGGATTTAAAATTGACTGAACTTGGTGTTTATTTCACGCTCATTTTTTGCAAATTTATATATCCGACTGCTAAATACCCGATATTTATAAATCAGTAGATTAAATCAGAAAGTGACAAACGGCGCCTCATAAGCACCGGCTTAACTCTAACTGGCCTGGGGTTTTTTGGACCTGTCCTGGCCTGGGGGGACATTTCGGCCCCACTTCCTAAATATTTCTCTCACCCCATCAGCTAGGGAGCTGAAACTGACCACACTATACTCTTGGGTCAAGCTCTACCAGAAAATGAAGAAACAATCCAAGATGTCAGCTACGATGATGTCACAATGACGTCATTCTAAAAACACATTTTTGTCGATTTTTCTGTCAGATTTTCCTTATTTGTATGTCTTCTTCGCAAAACTGCACGATAAATTAGTAAACAATCATCTGAAGTGAAATAAAATAGTTTCCCCCGCTTTTCGTCGAAGAAAAGTAAGAATTTTGAAGAAAACATCACTTTTCTGGTACCCACATGCCCGCCATTTTGAATTTGTCCATGGTCCTCTGCTGGGGGTTATTCAAATAGGTTCAAAATTACCCCAAAATAATAACGTACATAACGGCCCCCCCCCCCTCCTCCTCCAACCCCTATGAAACTTTCTGCCTTATATCTGCAACGACAACAAACTTAGATTTCGCACTCTGCGATTTTTCTGGCCTGGGGGGACATTTCGGCCCCACTTCCTAAATATTTCTCTCACCCCTTCAGCTAGGGAGCTGAAACTCCCTAGCTGAAGGGAGAGAATGGTCCCCTCAGGCGTGGTATAGAGTTAATGGTTTGATCGGAATGAGATACGCTGGCTCGGAAGCTGTGATGGCAGATCAGCTCAAATAAGTAACTCATAAATGAATTTTCTCCACTGTATCATTCACAACCAGATGGGTAAGACAATAATCAGATGACGACTAGATGTAGATAATATGGTAGGCTATCCAACAAGGGAAGAGGCTTACTCGAAATGGAGTAGATGACCTATACATTTAATAAAACAAAACATACGATACAATGATGACGAATTTGAATATTTCGCTGAGATTCATTGGGTTGTATTTTGTCTAGCATTGCCTTTTACTTCCCAGCGCCGTTGCAGTTACATGTTTCGCTTCGCATTCAGAGCCGTTCTTCCAGATATGTTTTTATATCCTGGCTGTACATTCTATGTGTATTGATCTTTTTCGTGATTGATTTGGGTGAAAAAGCTCTTTGTTAACAATTCTAGCTGTACTTTACTCAAGCTCATATTTTCCCTAAATATATATACTTATACTCGAGATAAAATTCCACAAATTTGCAAGATGATATATAGTACATATGTTCAAGTTATTTCCTAGAATTTGAGCTTTCTTGTTTGAAGTTAGCAAACTGCTCAGAAACATTGTATCTATTAGAATGATCTCTCGGTTTACTGATTCGCCTCAATAATTGGGTAAAACATGCGATGGTGCCTAAAGACTGAATGTCATGTATCCCGAGCTGTGGCTGGCCTCGTGCTATACCCGGTAATGAGATCAACCTCTGCATCTTCAACGCTTTAGGCATATCAAATGCTGCTGGGTCATTCTCACGGAAAGGCACATTTTCACTTGGGGAAATATCTCAAAATCAAGATCACCAATGACTACAGAATTTGATTTCAACAGAATCTCCATTGACAAAACTCTTTATAACGCGTACAATAAATGCAGACATTCCGAAAAATAAACTTTTCGTAACAATTAACGGTGGAGTTGTCTTCAATCATGTCAGTGGTGTTACACAGGAATGATCAGTATATTGGACACTATGAGGACAGAAATATGAAGATACACACATGCTGAAATAGATTGCGTGTAACTATGACTAATGATGAAAAAATATTGAAGTTAAGAAAACAAGTTTGTTTTTAATATCCTAATTATGCTACTTAGCTCACCAAAATCAGCCAATTGGACCGCATGTATCAACCATTCATGTAGATTCTGTATAATAAACCTATTTATTCTTGATGCTGACTTTAAACTAATCGAGTTTGTTTCTTTTTCAAAATATGGGACAACTTAAACAAGTGTTTCTGAATTTCTAGACGATTCTTGCATCCGTAATACCACTGACAATCCGGTAACACCACTGAACTCATGTAACACGTATCACTGATTAATTTGTTCATAGACGCAAAAATGCAGTTGCAAGTGAAGAATATTTAGGGGCAAAACAGGTATATGAAAAGCCTTCTGATAAAACTGCTTCTTCTTCTTCAAATATTTATCCAACTGAAATGTAACACCAGTGACAACCCGGTAACACCAGTGACCTCGAGTAACACCACTGACCTCGTGTAACACCAGTGATCAATTTGTTCATAAAGGCAAAAATGCAGGCGTAAGTGAAAGCTATTTAGGGACAAAACACGTATATGACAAGACTCTTTAACTTAGTATTATCTGGAAGAAAGGTAAATTCAAGTTGTACTGAAACTTGGAGCTACAAATAGTAACATCACTGACTGGTAACCCCACTGACATTTTGGAAGGAATTAATTGTTGCTCCCTCGTATATTGTCGTGACGGTTCAAAAACAATGATTTTGTAATTCATACGCACATTTCTTTATTACCAGTTAATATGTTAACTCGGGAGCCACTACATGTTGATCCTGACACGTAACATCAGTGACCGGTAATAAACATATGCTGAAAATTTGGATCTAGAAATGACTGAAATACTGAAAAGAGTTTCATAAAACACTTCGTATGGAATCTCAAGTTTACTCGCGCTTGGAAAAGAAGCCGCCTGATGGCAAAACTTTGTTTCTAATTTGAGCATTCGCTTTTTGGCTCCGATTTCAGTTACATTAACACCAATGACCCGAAAACCAGTGACAGACCTTTGCCCATGCCATTTTCACAAGATAATCTGCTCATGCAAACAATATATTCATATATTGAAAGAACAGATGCAGCTGGTTGCCAAAAAGGTAGAATAATGTAAAACAAAAGAATTTCTGGCAACTTTATCGTGGTATCAAGTACATGTAGGTCACTACACCCATTGACAGGTCTGTTTTACCCTAAATTGAGGGTTCTGGTGAAATTTTACCCGAAAAAATCAATCGGGACAGTACTTGCAATAAGTTATTCGTACTCTACTAAATGAATACTATGAACAATCTGAATTTTTTCAGCCATAAGATTGGTTAGAAGGAAATTCGGTTCGAGTGACACGAATTGCGCCTTTCCTTGAGAATGACCCTGTTGTATTGTTCTCCTTGCTGGGGCAAATATGCAGATACGTAACATTTAAACATATCAAAGTTGTGGATGCTTAAGCTGTTGTTATCATTTGTATACAGTCATGTAGGCATATGTGCTTATTCTATCTCATTTTCTTTGCATGTTGTCTGGTGTGCATCTGTAGTGGATGACCTACCTGGCAAAAATCCGAACGCGACCAGGTTCCTTGCACGATATTCACATATATGTATGTAAATGTACAGATCTGGCGAGAAAATATGCGCATACACTTAAAATGTTCTCTTCCCCTATGAGGAGCATATCCCACCTCTTGCATATCGCTCCAACCTAATGGAGCGTTCAATGTTATTTAGACCCTCTGCCCTATTCCCTCGATCCGGAATCCATCACTTAAACCATCACATTTACATGACTACCTATAAATAATGCATATCATCTTTCATATCATCTTTCATGT
This sequence comes from Hanleya hanleyi, assembly GCA_036873755.1. Lineage (NCBI taxonomy): Eukaryota > Metazoa > Mollusca > Polyplacophora > Lepidopleurida > Hanleyidae > Hanleya > Hanleya hanleyi. The sequence goes on from JAVTVY010023392.1 coordinate 68,438, forward strand.
CATGTCACTGGCTACCAGTGGATACTAAATTACAAGCGTCGGGTCCGTCATTCATAATTCAGCCGTCGTCCATTAGAGAATATCCGCGTCCATAATCCAAAGACCTATTCCATATTTCATATAACAGTATTAGCACTAAATTCAAAAAGACAATCATAGTATACATAAACAGAGACTTGTTTCCTGGAAGAGAGAAGCGGTCAACAGTTTTCAATGATGCCGGCAAGACATCATGATGTTCCAAAAATATCAAATCCGTATCGCTGATCAGTATTCTTAATCCATAATATTCGTTGTAAAGTCGTCATCTATAGAATGATGTATCTCAGTCACGCTTTGATTGTGACTGTTCATGAGGATCTTCAAGTACATGGACTCATACGGCCCCTAGCCCGGGTTAATGACCTATCAGTTTTTTTCTGTCTCAAAACCTTCTTCTTGATCTCCTAACTGCCCGACCGTACTAATTTTCCGACCAGTTATATTTGCAGATCCGTGTTCGGTACATCTTATTCGTCTCGGGTCTTATTTCATAGAGTGCTGAGTCAGACGCCTGTTGAAAGTGGCTCCCCTCGGCCCATATTTTACAGAGTTATGCCCCTTTACAGATATATTAAATTCTATTTCTGTCCTATATGCCTGAATGTAACCAACTATATCTGCAGAACTGTGTTCGGTATAGCTACTATGTTTTGGGAACATATTTATATTGCTGTATTCTACAAGCCAACAAAGGATTACTCGCCTCAGCTTATGGAGTTATGCCCCTTTCGGATGTAATAATCTCCGATTTTGTTATCTGTAGTTAAATGTACAAGTTATATCTGCAGATCCATGTTCGGTACAGCTTATTCGTCTCGGTTCTTATTTTACAGTAGTGCTAAGTCAGACGCCTATCGAAAGTGGCTCCACTCGGCCCATACTTTACAGAGTTATGCCCCTTTACTGATATGTTAATTTCTATTTCTGTCCTATATGCCTGAATGTAGCCAACTATATCTGCAGAATTGTGTTCGGTATAGCTACTATATTTGGGAAAGTTATTTATATTGTTGTATTCTACAAGTCAACAAAGGATTACTCGCCTCGGCTTATGGAGTTATGCCCCTTTTGGATATAATAATCTCCGATTTTGTTATCTGTAACTGAAAGTACAAGTTATAGCTGCAGATCCCTGTTCGGTACAGCTTATTCCTCTCCGTTCTTATTTTACAGAGTGCTAAGTCAGACGCCTATCGAAAGTGGCTCCCCTCGACCCATATTTTACAGAGTTATGCCCCTTTACAGATATACAATTTTTCTGTTTCTGTCCTATATGCCTGAATGTAACCAACTATCGGTATATCTTGATCATCCCACATAGAACTATCTCTTCCCCAATTCACACTACACATGGGTCTCAGTCACTTGGGGAAAGCCGGGGGGTTTTGATTAGATCAATCTCATGTTTATATTGGGGGTCGTTTTGAGCCAATTTGCAAAATCTCTCGAGCAGAGCATCATGGGGAAATTCTAAATGACATCCACGTGCGGTTCTAGGAAAATGATATTTTCGCCATTTGTCTTCAAAATTATTGCTTTTCTGCCAGGAAAAGTGGACAAAACTATTTTATCTCACATCAGATTATCATTCCCTAATTTATCATGCAGTTTTTGTGAAGAAAAACATAAAGGAAAAATTCGAAAATCTAACTGAAAACTCGACAAAATAATTCCTTTTTTGAAAAGGACGTCACTGTGACATTTTTATCAACGTAATCGATCGTCTTGGATTTTTTTTTACATTTTCCATCCAAGGGTATGGTCTGTTTCAGCCCCCTCTCAAGGGATAACACAAATATTTAGGGGGCGGAAATGCCTCCTAGGCCTGGGCAGGTCCCAAGTCGCCTATGCCAGATAGGGTTAAGTAAACTTGAAACATGCTATTTTATTGCGATTCTATCCTCAGAATTCGCAGCCTAAGCAATAATGGGATCTTGAATGAAATCTGTGGATTTTGTAGCTATCCACCTCAACTTGTTTCAGAGCATGATGATCCATAACTTTAATCATGTAAACAAATTATTTTACAAAAACAAACTTTGATTGATTGATCTTTCTTCTTTAGCCACGTTGTCTGAAAGCTATGTCATAGCTGTGGCGTCGTTATGGTTTACGATCGATTCCAAGGTGTTGCATCGAGGATTTGTTATCATTTGAACAATCATATTGACTGTCACAGGCCAGAACACCGTCATTAATGAACCCAATATAGATGTCTTATCAGAAAGATATTTAAAAAACGACAGCATGGTTCAACTATCTTATGAGAATACGCCAATAATTTTTTTTCCTTTATATCTGGCAGTCATTTAGGCTACGAATTGATACAAAAGTAATGATAGTCGAGCAATTCTAGTATTCGAGGAATAGTCCTACCATTCAATTCTCTCGAAAAAAGGCTTCAATTGACCGCGGGTGATCAATGGATGTAACAATTGACTACTTGATATTAACAATACTCTTTCATCAAAGCCGAATATAAGGTTAAGTGATGTACTACTGTAGCCTACCATAGTCCTCCAGGCTGGATATCCAAAGCTGTATGTCGCTCCAGGTGACGATGGACGTTAATAATGGTAGACCATGCCACATTATCCGCTAAATTAACCAGTTAGAAGAAAACCACGTGGGCGATAGGCGTAACTGGTACATACTTGGCGGACGGACGCTTGTGGGCTTTACTACCCGCAAGCAATCGACCTAGTTGAAGATGAAGTAATGAGCAGATTGTGTACGCCTAGTAGTTGTACAGACGCTAGGAAGCAATGCCATATACCAGCTCAATATGCGTATGATCAATTATACTTCATTAACCCTATCTAAATGAGGATACCGTCTTCTTGGGCATGATGTACCAAACATCCAATCAGCTGACGATGAATTCAATCGCGGCGGAATCATGGTTTGGAAAGTATTTTAAAAGTTTGAAGAACTCGATATGTTGATGAGTTGATTGGTTCATCATACGGGCTAAAACTAGTCCGTGACGGAGTAAAAAAAGATTTCGCGACGGAATCCCGAGTGCGCGTTTTAAGACTTCTCAAGAAAAGAGCTTATTAAGTACACATTTCCCTCCCAAAAACATTTCAAGAATATTCAAAGATATTCGTGCTTAAAGGTTACCGTTCCCCAGACAATTTAACTACCAATATAACGTACATTTATGCCAGCAGTATATCTATACCATAATTAAACTTGAATATTTGCTACCGACTAGGGGGAACCAAATTGTTGACCAACAAATGTAAGAGAAACGCAAATTCTCATAGGCGAGGCCATCTGTGAACAAGTTCACACAGAAGAAATATTAACAAAACATTGAAAATAGAGACTCGGGACATGTGACATTTTCAAATATCACGAATTCATCATCTGTTTTTCATCTAGCAGGCCGGCCTTCATTTATTAACCAATCACGAGCCAGCTCATACTTATATGCTAACACCACTTTGGGTAACCTTTGCACACGACCACCTACGATGTATTAGTTCCATTATACCCACAACACATATTTCGTGTGATAGGCGGATGAAAAGGAAAAAAAGAACATCAAAAAAGCAAAAACAAGAAAACAGCAACAGCATGCTAATATATTGCTCAGGAAATGTGGGGTGAATAATGTTTCTGTGAATAAATAACAAGTTTTTAGCGAAGGCTCATTTTCCATGGAATTCGTGTGAAAAATATTGATATTTCTCACGATACTTTTGACTGATCTTATCTCCGTTGATTAAAAGCTCTGTCATAGCCGTGGCACCATTATATTTTATGATCGATTCCCCAGTGCTGCATCGAGAACTTTGCCATCAGAGGACAACCTATTATCGAGACCGAGAGACATATACTTTTCACTGATTTAGATCATGTAAGTATCTAGTATCCAGCCTCGTATCCTTAAGTCTAGACAACTCTACCTTATTTGTCGCATGCTACTGGAAGAAAAATCTTCTTCGCCAAGTCAGAAAAGGGACGGGTAATCTTTCTCCTGGATTTTGCCTTTGGTCTTTTGGATAGAGCTCTTGAGAATCAAATGGGTTTCTACGAAAAGTGTCTGTGGATAGATAATGATGTCACGATATACAAACACCTACCAGTGAAAACATCCTGATATCGAAATCTCTAGCGTGAAAGGCAGGAAATAGCGTCATTTGCCCACGTGTTGTCTCAAAAGGGTTGGGTAACGGGCATTTCATTAACTTTGACAATATCGAAAAGATAAGAAAATAAGATACATAGTGGCTTTCAAAGCACCGAAATACCAAACAACGTGGATGTTAATGACTCGAAACTGAATAGGCTTTTGCAAACAAAATGCATCTCTAAATATCTGAGAATAAAATAATGCGACGTTGCCAATGTAAACAAATGGAGGTTGCCTAACCTCAGCGTAACCTCGATGAGAAATGACGTCGTTACATTTTTTGTGTCTAAAAATTTCGATTTTAAGACAGCCCTGTTCAGCTGCCTGTTTTCTATTTGGTCTGCAAGCCACACTGGCAGATTACCTTGTTTATAGCTGCTCTGTACAGCGCGAGAGTGATATGGTCTAATAAACTGTAAATTTTCCGACATTTCTACAGTTATCAGAACCATTGGTCACCACACAGCTCTTGTATTATATATATAAAACTCCATGGCTTTTGCCAAAAATGATTTTGATCCACTGCGGTCATTGCGTTTAATACGGCATTTCTGCTCAATGTCTCCTTTATGTCACTGCCTTTTGCTAGCCAGTACCTCAAACATATCCAGGCAACACAGAAAGAAAAAATGGTGATAATTATCACCCGAAAAGGTGATGAGTTAGAACCATGGTCCTTTGTATGATCACCTTTAAGAATGATGGTCATCCCCTCTGAAGAGTGATGCGCAATAATTGTAAATTTAGGTCATCAATATTTAAGGGCGAGGAGGCCAAATCAACACCCGTAGAAGGTGATGGCCGTCACCATTTAAAGGTGATGGCCCTAACTGGTCTGATCATCATTAGAGAGTGATGGGCCATCACATTTTTTTCTGGCTGTGAAGCGACGCTGCCGAATAGAGGCTTTATGCAACAGTATTTTTAACATAGCAGGGGTTTTTGCCTTCAATACTACACATCTACGAAACAAGCCCCGTTAATGTACTCTCAAATAGCAACCGATAAAAAATTGCCGTTGAGGCGTTACTGACGTTCGAACGAGCGAACTTTTTGTAAGGTAATGAGAGCTTGAGATAACTCACGCTATTAATTGGAAACTAAGTTTGCCCAACATAACATTTATTCATTTTGTTCAATAGATAGTGGAGGTTCACGAGCCAATTATATATTATGGGAGGAACAACTTTTTTTATATACAACGTTCCTCATCTTGAAGAAAACAGTTCGCACAACACCGCATTTTCGCATTCCCATGCTATTTATTTTGATTCATCTTTAGCGAACACTTTTTCCTGTCGTGACCCAAATCTCTTATTCTGGAACTCTTCCAGGGTAACAGATCATTAAGTATACAATAGTTTACTGCACCATCCTAGCAAAGTAAGAGAAACACAATTTATTTAATTGCATGGTAAAGAGAAATTTAACCCTATCTGCCTGGGCATTTTTGGACCTGTCCAGGCCTTGGAGGGGGCAGGGGGGGGGGAGGCGAAATGGCCTCCCACTAATTATTTTTCTTACTCCTTGAGCTAGGTGGTTGAAACTTACCACACTATACCCTTGAGTCAATCTCTACCAGGAGATGTAAAAAAAAAATCAAAGACGGCCGCTTTGATGACGTCACAGTGACGTCATCTTCAAAAACGGCATTTTTAAAATCTATTTTTCGGTCAGATTTTTCGATTTTTTTATTTATGCAATTTCTCCGCAAAAGTACATGATCATTTAGAAAATATTAATGTGATGTGAAATAAAATAGTTTCTGCCTACTTTTCATCGCAGAAAAGCAGAAATTTTGAAGAAATATGACGAAAACATCACTTTTCTGGTACCCCCATGTGGCCGGCATCTTGAATTTACCCATGATCCTCACCTCGGGGATTATGCAAATAGGCCCAAAATGACCCCAATATGATAAACTATGAAGTAACAGAGTGTCAGCTCTAAATTTTTTGTCGTTCCGGAGATAGCGCAGAAAGTTTGGTATGGTGGAGGGTCCCCCCAGGTCAGGTAGGGTTAAAACTCAAATACAACAGCTTCTATATACAAGCGTCAGATCTGACCTTCAAATGTCAACCGTCATCCAAAAAGATCTAAAACATAGGCGATATTAACGCAAAACGGTAATCGGATATAACATAAATACATACATAAACATAAGCTAGTTTGTGGCAAGAGAGAACATGGAGAAGTTGTCAATATATTTCAATGATGCCAGCGAGAAATCATGACATTCTTATTGCCAACCGTTATCAAAGAATTTCCAAGTAGATGAATATCTTTCGTTCTTGAGTACAGTATCAGTTACGCTTATATGGTGAATGTTCATATGAACATCATGAAGATGTAGTATTACACGTTGTTCATTTAGCCCATAGCCATGGAATTAAGCAAACAAATTACACAGCCGTAGCGCCAAATGTCTTATACACTACGATCATCGTACTTTGCTATCAGTGTGTGCATTGGTGGTGTAGCCTTGCCTAATCATTTATAGTGAAGATGTTTGTGAGGTTGAAATTTTCACCACAATGACACGAGGATAAAGGATAATATCTTGCAAGATAGTAACGATAATCTTAGACGCGGACCAACAACATCAGGTTCATGTGATTCCAATCCCAGCGAGGAGCCTAAGAATGTCCGGTGGTTACATTAAAGAGTCTGACATCTGCACTTTTTGCAGTGAGCACTCGGAAAGTATTGAACATCTGTTTTGGGATTGTCGACACGTGAGGGCGTTGTGGATCGATATTGAAGCCTGGCTACATGCTAAAGTAAATTTCTATATCCATTTCACTACAAAAACCGTTTTCTTTGGAAAGGAAATATTATCCCAAAAATTTAGAGTATTAAATTTTCTAATATCATCCGTGAAACATTATATCTATAGATCAAAATCAAAAAAAGAGAAACCAAACATCATGGCACTTCAGAAGATAATGCAATCCCAGTACTGTGTTGAAAGATACATAGCAATAAAAAACTTCGGACTAGAAAAGTTTGAATCGCTGTGGGCCCCTTGGATAGGCCTTTTCGATTAATCATTTCATTAGTCATGTACCTCGAATATCCTTCCATCTCAACATCAGGGCGAGTTTAGACTGCATCCCAGGTCTTCTTTTTTCATGTTCTTTTACTATATTATTCTGTATTAATGTTGTGGCTATCAGTCCTAGTGGACAGCCTGTATTCTGTGGTGGTATACATAATGTTCTATTACTGCAACAGGCTACTTGTGTTATAGGGAACCACCAATGTATAAGTTAAGAAGTCAAATAAAAAAAGAAGAAAAAAAAGAAAAGAATGTCCGGTGGTTAAGAGTGACCGGGTCCTATCTCCCAAAGTTTGTCAGTTACTTGGCGACGGGCGGTGGTTCTCTCCGGGGGTACTCCGGCTTTCTCCACCATCCAAACTGACTGTCACCATATGAGTGAAACAAACTTGAGTGTGACATCAAACCACCCCCACCCCCTTATCTCCCAATCCAGCTAGGACACTTTTCCTCACATTGGGGACAAGTATTCCGTCCTTAGTTGCAACAGAAATGGATATGAAAAGGAACACTAATGACCAGGGCATTCTTATCCATCCATCATGGCGCGCCTAGCTTTTCTTAGGCCTATGTTCGAGTCGTATTATAACTCTCTTGGGAGCGGTGTGGGGGTAAGCAGGGATCCCAATACCTCGATTGGACGGTAAAAGCGGCTTTACTTCAAAGACTAAACCCCTTCTTAGTCCCGCCCCCATTGACCATGCTAGTGGCTGATCTCAACGTCTCCCCGGGTAGCGACAATCTTCAGTAACGCGAATAAGTTTTCATCTGAAATAGTTTCCAAACAATTTTATCTAATATATCAAAGAAGGACTGTATTCTGGGGGAATTTTGTCTTTGTTATATCACAAGGGATGCTATCAGGCAAGAGTTTAATATTTGTTTTCATATATGTCATATTTGCTCGGTGAAAAGAGTTCATTATGTTTTTGTTTATTCGCCTGGGAAAGAGAATTTGTGCTATATGCATTTTTTATATTCCTCATTGAACTATGTTTGTACATTTGCCAAAAGCGAGATGTTTGTGAAAAAATTAAACCCATTTTGAGCGATCTAAAATGCGATTTTTTATCACTGACTCGGGTAAAAACTGCTAAAATTGCTAAATTATCGTTTGCAAATCAGATCAAATTGTGGAAATAATCGATGTCAAATCATATACCTGATAGGATTTCTTTAAAATAGATCATCAATCGCGTGTATAGTTGGCGGAATGAACTTTGTTAAAACATTGTTTAGTTCATTATTTTACTCGTCTTTGTGATTGCAAGTTTCACTCCCCTCACCCTGTTTACACCTATCTAGCTAGAGTTTCTGGGTTAATCAATCAGCTGACAAGGCTTGATTTTGTTTTCTCCAGCCGCGGCAAGGATGGAAATTAGGACACCAAAGTAGAAAAGCCGCGTTTCCCCTCCAGTCTAGGTATAGGGTCCATGGGAGAAGTAATTGTTTTCTAAATACGTTTTCTGAACAACGACTAGGACATATTCTGCTTGATACTCATCCAACGGGGGAGATTGTTTTTTTCCAATCAGTATTCGCCAAATTATAGTAGCGGATAGTTGTCCAGGGGCCAGGATACAGGACTAAGTATAAGCGCAATGTGGTTATTACTGTAGTTCCTATCGAGATGCAGTTCTCGTGTTTTGAATTTTCGTTATTTTTATTCCCATTCTAAAGATGAATGGAACGTTTGCTCGACCATTGTCAAGCTCTGTTCTACGTACGCATACTATTTAATCTGTACAAATATGCTTTATTTGATTAATCATATCAACGCATTTTGCGCGCATTCGACTGGTTAAGAGTTCTATCATTGATGAGCTATATTCAACAACTACCCCCCTAGCGCATGAACAATCAGGTGATGTCAGATATATATACAGTCATGTGGTCATTTCCAATTCAGGTTGAGATCGGATCCACTTCTCGAAGTATTGCTTCTCCTCACAATCACGATCGCTAGTTCCGAACCGCTGTATAAAGCAAACATGTTCCCTCTCATGTCATCTCGAAGCCATTCACACGTTGCGCTGATTGGTGTTCTCCACTCTCCAAATTTCCCACCACGATTCTATACTCATTGCCTTTGCTTAAAACTGCCTGGCCTGTGCGGTTTGAGGCCTGCCCAGGCCTCGAAAGTGTCATTTCAACACAACCCCTAATCTTTTTCTTACTTCTCAGATTAGGTGACTGAAACGTCTCACAATATATCTTGATATCTAGTTTTACCAGAAAATGCAGGAACATGTAAGATGGTAGCACGGACGAGATCACATTGACGTAGTATTCGAAAAATGCATTTTGGGGTCGACTTTTCGGTCAGATTTTATTTTTTTTTAAACTATTTTCTCCGCGTAAACTATATAAGCAAGCAGAAAAAAATGCGAAATAAAATAATTGCAGGCACTTTTATGAGACAAAAGGTAAAAAAATTGAAGAAAACCGGCGCAATCGCAACGCCACACTCTCATGACCGTCATTTTGAATTTACCCATGATCATCTGCTCTGAGAGATACACTGATAGGCTCAAAATGACCTCAATAAGATACTCCCTTTAGGCTCCAGAGTATGTTTGTCGTTTCGGGGAGGAGCGGGGTGGGGGTCCCAAATAGAGTAAATATGCCATTCAAACAAGAATAGAGGTGAATAATAAAATAATTTCCCATTATCCAATCTATTTTTACAATGTGAGCTTCCGCCACCCCTGACTTTCAGTTCAATATCAATCTTGAGAAAAAGCTCCACGAAATCAACTTTTTGAACGCCAATTGTTCACAACGAATTATCCAACTGCTCGATATTATTTTGGAAAATAAATTTTTCCAAAATAATATGGTATTACCATGCTCACGGTAAACGTCGGAACCGGCGACTCGTCTGTACGCGGCAGTAGCGACTCGGCAGTAGTTAACTCAATTTGTTTGTAATCTGTCACGAGATAGCCAAGCTTGTGCCTTCTCCGCGATCCAGACAAATCAGTGTACTTCGTAGAGAAATCGATAGAAATTTGCGCGTATCAATAATGTGTCTCAAAGGATGGCTTGTAGAAGTATCTGCCAATTGTTGCTGCATCCATCATGTATTATCCAAACGTAGAATCAAATTGAGGAGACCAGCTTCCAATCCATCTGTAATTCAGTTCTACTTACCTCGAAAGGTATACCTCAGCTGTTGTTATTATGATGGACATAATGAATACAACTATTCCGACCAAAATGTTTTTCGCTCGGAGGAGAATTCTAAAAAATTCTTACTTTCAAGAATCAAGTACGTGTTCACATATCCATTTTCTTATGCTTGTCTGTTTACATTTTGATGTCGCGTAAAGAAAGTTGTTTTTTATTATGACCATTCTCTATGGATGAAAACTGGCTACAGAATGTTGGACCTGGCATTAGTATCTATTCAATTATTTGGAGCAGGCTGCTCATGGAGGCCATTGCATCCCCATCATCGCCCCGCCAGCCATCATCAAGCTCAAAGGCAACATCGATGACATTTGTCAGAATTTTTGGGTATAGACATCACGTACGTTTTGGGTACGTCACGTACCCCAAATAGTTGGGTCAAAAGGACCCAAAATGTTTGGGTCAAAATATCTGGTCAATTTGACCCAATCTTTCTGCCAGTTCTACGACGAATTACGTGTCTTAATATAACGTCACAGAATATTACTGCAGAAACCTGTCAAGCAGGGCTATACCACCAAACGCCTCCATTCGAAGTTTCTCAAATTCTGTGATAAATACCGTAGGCTAGACGGCAAACTACGATCGAAGCGTGCAACGTCTTTGGTGCTGTGTTTCGTAACCTGTGTCTAATTCCGTTAACCCGTGGCTAGGGACCGTTTGAATAGCATGTAGTTTACATCTCCATGGTGTCGAAATGAACGACACAATCAAAGCCTGACTGAAATACATACTTTGGAAACGACAAAACAAAAGAATCGCTCTCACATAACCTTCCCCTTGACTGAAAATAATTTTCATCCCGAAATAAATAATCAATAAATACATTCTATAGTGAAAGAAAAATTGGGTTTTCGCTCACTGAAATTGGAGTTATATTGAATTTCCCATGCTCGCGAAAACTTCCACTTCGTTAACTGCTTGTTGATTTCCTTCGGTATCTGGCAATGGATAATCTCAAAGGAAAGGAATATTCTGGTATGGAGAGATTTTAATAAACCGAAAATAAACGCGACAATGTAAAATAAGCTATATACATTCATTTTTAGATGCTTTCGAAGATAACTATCCTCATCCTCAGGTAGGGACAATTGCAAGGAAGTATAGAGATACTAGTATTTATATACTATAGTAGCACTGAGCATGGAGACATATGATTGAATATAACATAGTGAGTAATGGTATTGAACAATAGCAGAAAATAGGAAACAACTTAGGTTGAGTAATACAAGAACGCATTCAATTACATAATAATGCTAGAAAGAAACATAATGGTTGAAGGGAATCGCAGTCCTAAGCTGATGTATAGGAAGTACACAAGTCTACAGCAAAACACAGAACATATTATATAAATACTAGTATGTCTATACCTCCTTGCAATTACCACTACCTGAGGATGAGGTAATGTTTTTCCCGAAAGCTTGTAAAACTGAATTTATATAGCCTATTTTACATTGTCGCGTTTATTGTAGTTAAAGGAAAGGTACATGTACTTGTTAGGCTTATACCGGCGTAGCCAACTTGCTTCTGGCATATTCAATTCGAGTGCTACTACGCAAGGAAAACGTATGGATATGAAGTTCTCTTAACCCTACCTGGCCTGGGGAGGCCATTATGGCCCCCTACCAAACTTTCTGCGCTATATCCGGAACGACAAAAAATGGAGAGCTGAAACTCCATGACTTTATAGTTTGTCATATTAGGGTCATTTTGAGCCTATTTGCATGAGCCCCCGAGCAGAGGATCATGGGTAAATCCAAGATGGCGGCCACGTGGGGTAGCAGAAAAGTGATATTTTGGTCATATTTCTTCAAAATTTCTGCTTTGCCGCGATGAAAAGTGGGTAAATACTATTTTATTTCACATCACATTAATATTTACTAATTTATCATGCAGTTTTTGCGGAGAAATTGCAAAAATAAAAAATTCGGAAAATCTGACCGAAAAATCGACAAAAAAATGCCGTTTTTGAAAATAACGTCACTGTGACGTCATCAAGGCGGCCATCTTGGATTTTTTGACATTTTCTGGTACAGCTTGACTCAAGGGTATAGTGTGATAAGTTTCAGCTCCCTAGCTCAAGGGGTAATAAAAATAATTAAGGGGGGGGGGGGGCATTTCGGCTCCCTCCCACGCCAGGACAGGTCCCAAAAAGCCCAGGCTAAAGGTCAGGAAAAGAGCTCGTCAGTTTACTAACCACCATTGATTTTTTGAGGTCTAAGATTATAATCAGCACTTGACTTCCGGTGAAATTTGATCGGTCATTGTACCTGATTGGGCTTGTGATATATTTTTAATGTTTCTAATATTTAAACCTCAAAAATATCCAAACAACCTCTTAAAACTTCGCTAGGGAAACTCCAGGTTACATGTACCTGGGGTTGTGGATCATTTGTGGCGACGAATATTAGGGAATATATTTCTCTCAAGATGTGGGCAGTCGTTTTACTACATGTTTTTTTTTTCTTCTTTTTTTCCAGTAAGCCCTGGATAAAACCACTGGGCATTTATTCATTCTGACGTTGTCATGATTTGATACATACCATCCATACATTACCCACATTACAAAGGCTTACTGGGTTTGTCCATAGAATAAATATCAATAATTATTTGCGGAAGCCGTAAAGGAACTATAGAGCAAAAAGTGGCTAATCAACAGCAATGAATAAGGATTGAGCAATACATTGTGTAATAACACAGAACACTAAACGCAACAAGAAACAAGAGGAGCTGGACAAGTAAAGACTTGCCTGGCTGATGAACATTGTTTTAAAATGAATCATCTCCATAAACCTATATACACGCATACATACACAAATTATATAAGATACTGTACACACATAATATATACACATACATGTACCTGCACATATATACAATTCAAAAGGGACAACTGTTCACTGGACAAGTACTATTACTAAAGTGTATGTACACACATTGTATCAATATATCATGTGTGCACACAATAAAAGAATCGCACTATTTAATAATTTTTTTTTGAATTTTGCATCTACATGTATTTTGCATGTATTACTTTTTTGTAACCCTGACAGTAAATGATATCCGAAATAGGTCAACTGTAAAGAGTTTGATCTGTGGAAAGAGATAAGCAAGAGAAAAAAAAGAAAATAAAGCAAAGAAAAAATAAGGAAACAGAATGCGCAACAAAGCAAAGGAGAACAGTTATGCCGCTTTTCTCTTCTGTCGGGTCGAAAAACGAAAATCCAAGAGACATAAGAAGAATACATTTGTTTTGAGTTCTGTTATTATTACTTTTCCTGTTCAATGAGCCCAGAAGAAAAAAGAAGAAGAAAAAAAAGAATATACTAAATAGACCGAACATTCTAATGGCCAAATCCACCCCCTTTCCAGCCTCCTGAACTCGCAGTCCAGGACAGTGGAAGAGGCAGAAATGGCTCACTTTAATATTTTTTTTATCATTAATCTCCCAACGCTCTTTCCAATATAAAACATAATTAATTATGGACAAAAATTATGAGAATTCACTGTCTTAATGATGCATGAGAATAAAAGCAATTCTTTTTCTTAATAATGGACATACGGAATCTCTACAGCCAGGTACAGAAAGCAACTACCACCACTGGTATTATGTACGATACTAGAGTATATGCTCAATGATTTGTAATGTCTGCCAGAGGGCCCCATTTTTTAACGAAGTCTTCCCGATTTCCCGAAGTCTTGCACTCAATATCTCTAATTTTATATACATATTGCCGTGCTCTATCGAACGATGGATTGAGTCCCCAGTATCTGCAGTTATGTATATTTTTTTTCACAAGTAATATCAGATGTTTTAGCAGGACACCGTCCTGTGGTGTACTCAGTATGATCTGTTGACTTGACAGTGCAGTGGACACAATATGGAGATCCTGAAACCAGTCCTGCACCTCTTCCCATACTCTATGAACACATTCGCAGAGCCAGAACAAGTGAAGAACTGTTTCAGTTTCTTTACCACAAAAACTACATTCGTCTGAATCGGATTCCCCCCATAGCCCCAACTTCTTAGTCGTGACAATGATCCTATGTGTTATTTGGAATTGAAAATACTGTAAGCTAGAATCTGGTGTGATTTCGAATGCGTTGCTGTATATTTTAGCCCAGTCTTGGTGCTGAATATCCAGTTCCAGGTTCCATTTCTGTTCTATTTCCGTCGGTTTCACTTTTATTACTTCCAAGATGTGCTTATAAACAAATTTCAGACATATTTGATTTGTAATTTTAGTGAACACACGGTTAGGCTGCTGTATTTTATGATTACCTTTCGTTTTTAACCATTTCTTTGTGTCACTTGGAATGTTATGAATAATTGCGTAATACAACAGAAAATCTTTCTTGTCAATATCATATTTTTGAACAAAGTTTTCAAACGTCAAAAATGATCCATGTTTCCCAATTAAATCACTGATTTGTTTTACACCACTCATATGCCACTGGCTAATTGTTTTCCATTCCGAGAATGGGCAAAAATCATACAGCATGTCATCTATTCTCTCAGCTTGTAACCTATCATGTTGTATCAATTCCAGCCAAGCTGAGAGAACTTCACTCCAAAAGGGGTTATTAACATGTCCGATTATTTCATGTAATCCATCAGGACCTAATCTCCAGGTGTCTTTTCCAATAGGTTTTAGAATTTCTTCCATTAGCGCCGAGTAGAACGTGGAGTTTTCAGACAATCTCTTAATCCATTTAATTTTCATATACTTAGCAAACGTATGTAGGTCTATCATATTGAGTCCCCCCTCATCGATTTCACATATTAGTGTTTTTCTCTTCACTTTGTCCGCTCCCCCTCCCCATATGAATTAATACAGAATGGTGTTTATTTCTTTGAAAAATGATATAGGCGGATTCGGTAGAACAGAGAATAAATGAATCAAAAGGGGTAGGACAAAGGTTTTAATTATAGTTATTTTACCTAAGGGTGTTATATCTCGTTTAGACCAACTTCCTAAAAGTTTTTGTATTTTTGACATTTTTTCTCCGAAGTTCTCCTCCATTAGTTTTTCGTGATCATCGTAGAACCATACCCCTAATAATTTAAATCCCCCCGGATCCCAATTTATTCTATAGTGAGGACAGAGTTTTACTGTATTTCCTTTTGCACTGCCAAACCAGACAGCTCTGGACTTTTCCACATTCAATCGAAGACCCGAGCAGCTGGCAAAACTAGCTGCCGCGAGAGACTTCCTAGAGCCATCTAGAAGAAGAGTCGTGTCATCAGCATATTGCTGAATTTTTATTACAGAATTCTCTATTTTTATTCCCTTTATATTTTCCTCCCGTTTTACAGCAATGGACAAGATTTCCGCTACCATGATGAACAAGTATGGCGAGATGGGATCGCCCTGCCTACATCCTTTACCGAACTCGAAGAAGTTCGACATAAATCCATTATTTATTACACAGCTTTTAGATTTTTCTTGAAATATTTTTATCCACCTGATCAAATTGTGTCCAAAATTAAATGAAACTAATGTTTTCTCTATGAACTGCCAAGAAACAGAATCAAAGGCCTTTTCAAAGTCAATGAGAAATAATAAACCTGGAATCTGGTGGTCGTCTGCGTAGGTCATGAGGTCAGAAATTAATCTGGTTACTTCGCCAATATATCTTCCCTTCATGAACCCCTTTTGTGTATCACTAATAATTGATGGTAGGACCTTTCTTATCTTATTGGCAATGCAACTTGAAATTATTTTATAATCCACATTTAGTAGGGATATCGTCCTCCAGTTTTTCAATAATTTTCTGTTCTTTCCATCTTTTGGTAGGCAGGTTATGACACCCTGTTGTTGAAATGTTGAAAGCGATCCTACTGTGAAAGCATGGTTGGCAGATCGAAGAAGGAAAGGTCCAATTTCTGCCCAGAAAAATTTATAAAATTCGCAGGGAAAGCCATCTGAGCCAGGTGTTTTTATCATTTTTCATGTTTGAAAGTGCCTCTTCACATTCTGTTAAGTTAATTGTATTTTCACATGTGTCTCTGTTACTTTGGCTAAGTGTTACATTATGATCGAGAAAGCGAACTTCGTCCTGGTTATTTCGATTTTCTTTATTTTCCATATATAGCGAATGATAGAACCTTTTTAATTCTTCCAAAATTGAAATACAGTCACTAATTATTGTGCCGTCAGCTTTCTCAATCTCAGTTAGCGTTTTCTTAGTATAATTCCTCTTCTCTAAACTGCAAAAATATTTTGAGTTTTTCTCGCCTTTTTCGTACCAATTGACATTAGATATCATTATCATACTCTCGACTTTTTTGTGTCTTATTTGTTCTAATTCCTGCAATTTCTCAGCTAAGTGTACCCTTTTGTTTTCGAATTGAATTTTCTGACAGTTCATTTTCTATCACCAAGATTTCTTTTTCTAAATCGTCTTCTCTCTTGATATCCTTTTTCTTTTTTATTACAGAGTACGGAATTGTGATACTTCTCAATCTGTTTTTTAAGAACCCCAAAAAAGCTTGATCGTTGAGATTGAGAGAGACAGTAGTAGGGTAATTTTGATCACCTTCGATATGGCATTGATTTATGGTATCTCTAATCGTTTCTCTTACGAGTTGCACATACTGAGCATCTTGTAACAGGGTAACATTGAATTTCCAATAACCTGGACCACGGTCAGGAAGTTTGAAAGAGCAGGTTAGGGTTATAAAGGAGTGGTCTGATTTATATGCAATTCCTATATCTGACGTTGCCCTCAATGCCAGGATGTCGTCAGATATTAAAAAATAATCCAATCTACTTTGCTTGATTCCAGTTTTTGTCATTTTTCGCCAGGTAAATCTTTTTTTTTTTGGATTTTCATTCCGCCAAATATCGACTAGGCCAAGTTCTTGTTTATACTCGAGCACATTGGGTCTTGCTTCTTGATTATTTCTGGTGATGTAGTTGTCTGTGTCAAGAGTGAAATCTTGTACAAAGTTCCAATCACCCCAGCATATTAGTGTTCCGTTATCCAAGTCGGATATATTTTTGAATAGGGACGTGTAAAAGGAAGGGTTATCATCATTCGGTCCATATATATTCGCGAGAGTTAGCCTGGTGTCGTTAATGGTAATATCTGCTAGTATATATCGGCCTTCTTCGTCTATTTTAGTTTTATTGACCACTACATCAATATTGGCTTGAACAATAATCATTACGGCTGTACTTTGGGTTGTTCCATGGCTGTAAAACGGGAGATAATTATTTCCTAGCTCGTCATTCCATGTAACTTCTGTTTCTTTTGAGCCATGTGTCTCTTGTAGGCAAATAATCGAGCACTTTTTCTTTGTTAACCAGCTGAACAGGTCTGTACGTTTATGTTTATCCGAATGGAGCCCTCTGACATTCATTGACAGAAACGTCACATCACTGAATTGGGTTTTAGATATTGTGAAAAGTTATTTTTTATTTTGATTACTGTGGTGGCAGAATTGTTTTTAATGGTCAAATTGCTGAATTTGCAAGTGCTATATTGGCTTCCTAAACTAACCATGGACAATAAATGGTAAACAATAAGTGTAAATTACAAGCGTCTAGTCCGTCATTCATAATCCAGCCGTCGTCCATTAGAGAATATCCGCGTCCATAATCCAAAGACCTATTCCATATTCCATATAACAGTATTAGCACCAAATTCAAGAAGACAATCATAGTATACATAAACATAGGTTTGTTTCCTGCAAGAGAGAAGCGGTCAACAGTTTTCAATGATGCCGGCAAGACATCATGATGTTCCAAAAATATCAAATCCGTATCGCTGATCAGTATTCTTAATCCAGGTAAAAAAATTACCCGATAACATTTTGGTCATTTGTGGACAGTGACTGACCATCGTTCTCTCACAAATGGTATAAGAACGTAATTTTTCCCAAAAATGGAGAGAACCCATTGTACACGAGGAAATTTATAGATGTCGTAAAATAATATAATAATTAATAAACAAATAATAGATAATAGCGTGCGGCCCTCGTACGGATACTTACAATCTCCTGCCAAGACTATGGAGTTATAGTGCCACAACAGTTCATGAAGATGCGTATATGGTGGCGTAAAAACGGAATGCTACAATTAAACCGGTGTTATGGTGTTTACTACATTAAAGTAAGGCTGTTATTCAGTGATTTGTGACCGTCAGTTGTCCTCAGCTGTCATGAGAGATAACAACGACGTTTTATAAGTTGGCACCTGGTTCTCAGGTCACTATTCAAGCCGCAAATCAGCGCAATTACGCTGAAATTTTAAAGACTATTCCCTTCTTTTGAGTAGTGATATGTGGTTGTTTGTATTCTCAGTCATTCATGTACTCCGTGTGATAGCAGTGCTTCCATGAAAGCATCTAAGTATTCCCAGATCTTTGCATCGATTTCATTAACGTTGCTGAGCATAAAGCACAATGCTTTTTTTATGGATAACAACTTCTTTTATTGCTCTAGGGCTGAAGCTTTTTTAGTGATATTTCCAACTTGCTGAGGGCTTTTTCATTAGCTTTGAGGAAGTTGGCAGTATCTCCAGTGAAACGTCAGCACCAGAACAATAAAATAACTTGTTATCCATAAAATATCATTGTGCCATATACGCCGAATTCAATATGCCTATCATAGAAATTCATTAGGCATATTTTCAGCGTGGTCTAATTCAATTTCATCTAGGTATCTTCGATTTTTCACCGCTTAAACATTTATACGGTATCTAGATAATGGGGTGTGGTTTGATGTTTGTGGCTTTATTGGTAATTAAATGTGTACAAAATAAATGCGAATGACCAGGAGAGTAAATGTTTGAACGTTATCGCATATCCAATGAATCGGCATCTGTAATGGCTTAATTCGAGTGGCGCATCCAAGACAAGAATTATTGATTTGGATTAATCATTTATTAATATCTAGCGGTATCCTCCGTTATGTACAGGAAATAAAGAGGTTAGCTTAGCTACATGTATTCATGTGATAAATGAAGCACATCACGCAATCCACGAGTAATTTTAAGGTGGATAATATTAATTATCTTTACACTCATCGAGCCTTTATACTAATATAATATTTACCACGAAGAACGATGCATTCGGAAGTGAACGATGTAAAGTAAATGGCGCATAGGTAGATAGTTCAGCTGAACACTGATTCAGTGCCTTCAAGCTTGAATTATTATAGGAGAAAGATGAAATAATGAGCTTGCAAATTGATGTATGATCAGGACGATACATTTCTCATTGATCGTACGATTTAGTACAAGTCTACCGATAAATTTATCTTTCTGCCTCATCGGAAAAATAGCGGGAATATGTTTCTGTTCAGATAATTACTAAATATTTTTAGGAATGGTCACATTCATAGGTTCAGCAATTCTTGCGTATAGTTTGTTGGCAAGGCATAATCTCTTTCCAGCATTTCGATGGCTATTGGTGGCTGTGAATTCTGTCCCGAGGCAATAATGAGTTCCTGTCATGACATATGGCAGGATAAAAGACGCTGGTTTTACTTGTAGTGCAAGCACGTTTCCACTACACCATCATAAAGTATATTGGTAATCTCTATTATCTATACTATATGATATAGAATGAAGGAAACGAGAGCTGCTTCTATACTTTCATATGCACAAATACTGTTGCGTACAGTGTGATTCGAGACAATGTGATTATTATCGAGAACATAATTTGTAATATTATTATTATCCCCTACCAAACTATCTGCGCTATCTCCGGAACGAAAAAAAAATGGAGAGCTGAATCTCCTTGACTTTATATTTTATCATATTAGGGTAATTTTGAGCTTATTTGCACGACCCCCGAGCAGAGAAGCATGGGTAAATTCAAGATGGCGATTACGTGGGCACCAGAAAAGTGATTTTTTTTGTCTATTTCTTCAAAATTTCTCCTTTTACGCGATGAAAAGCGGGCAAAAACTATTTTATTTCACATCACATTAATATTTACTAATTTATCATGCAGTTTTGGCGGAGAAATTTCATAAATAAAAAATTCCGAAAATCTGACCGAAAAATCGACCAAAAAATACTGTTTATCAAAATGACGTTATTGTGACGTCATCGAAGCGGCCATCTTGAACTGTTACATTTTCTGGTAGAGCCTGGCCCAAGGGTATGATGTGGTAAGTTTCAGCCCCCCTAGCTCAAGGGGTAAGAAAAATAATTAGGGGAAGGCCCCCCCAGGCCAGGATACGTCCCAAAAAGCCCAGGTCAGATAGGGTTAACCCACTTACAGCGGAGGTGAGCATAATATTGTGTAGATTCACAAGCTTTGGTGTCGTGATCTTTGATGGTTATGAATTTATAGCATTACTACAATGAAGCCCGAATTCAAATGCACCAGTCTGTGACTGTGCCATATTATGTAAATAAACAACTGCATGCACGGTTCGGTCTTAGCTTGTTATTCAAAGGGAGAAGAATAGGTTAAGCAAATTTAGTACTACGGCAGTGTGATAAATACCTGGAAGTAATATGACTGCCCCACCTGATTTCTTTGACCGTTACAGGAAATTGGTTGACGAAGAAAAGTACGTATGACGCTACCACAATAAGCAGCCATAGACAAGTCTAAGGTTTTGTTTTGTACTGTGTCGTGTTGTAGGCGGTCCCCCTTCCTTACTTTTTTGTGGCGAGACAGATACCGTAGCCACATTACAAATGCACAAAATTCAATTCCGCATGATTAATCTAATGTTTGGTGCACACAATGTGTATATACATTGTTAAACAAAAATGCAAAAACAAATTTCATAATCATTAAATTTGTTACCATGACAACGATCTCAATTAAATAGAAATAATATAGCATTAGAGAGAGAAATGTCCTCAAAAGAGCCGGGCGATATTGGCCAAAGACTAGAGCAACCTCCACATCATAGTCTTGCAACGTTGAGCATTTGGTTTCCGTCAGCAGTTTGCAACGTTGAGCATTTGGTTTCCGTCAGCAGTTTATTACATTAGATAGCAGCTGGGGAGACGTCATAATGCAAGTATGACATGTACAAGGTGATTATAACTATGAAAAGGAGGTTAATGTAGATTGCCGGTGTTTCAGTTCACGGTCTCACCGGTAGATGGTGTCACGGTGCCACAAATGCCAGGAACTACATGTAGGTTACACTGAGTACTTGGGAGACGCGCTGCCCAACTGCCCAAACGAGGATTCACCTATCCTATATATCGTAGAATTTGCGATTTATTGAGAACTGGATGGACTTTGCTGAAATATCAGACTGTCAGTGTACCGTGCTCCGTTCCTTATATACAAGGACAAGATATTCTAAGGAGCTTGAGTCACATTTTGATAAATAAGCAACAGTTCATGACAAAATAATAATAATGGGGAGTATAAATACAGATTTACAAAAGTTATATTCTATACCTTATGTCGTTGATATATCGCATTACTCACTTTTCTCCAGGTTTTGAATGAAATATGTGAATTTTGTGTCTATCCACATTAACTTGTTTTGAAGCATATTAAATTCATAACATTAATCATGTGTAAAATTTATGTTACCAAAATAAACTTTGATTAATTGATCTTTCCCCTTTAGCCCCGTTGTCTAGAAGCTCTGTCATAGTTGTGGCGTCTTTATGGTTTTTGATCGAGGATGTGTTATCTCTTGAACAATCATATTGGCTGTCACAGGACAGAACGCCGTCATTAGCGAACCCAATATATGTTCATCAGAAAGATGTTTTAAAAGCGACAGCATGGTTCAACTATCTTAGGAGAATACGTCAATGATTGTTTTTCTCTTATATCAGGCAATCATTTATGTTGCGGATTGATACAAAGTTAATGATAGTCGTGTGATTCTACTATTCGACAGTAGCCTTTTTACTAAATTATCTCGGAATCGCTGTTATTGACTGCGGGAGTGGGGGGTGGTGGGGGGGGGGGTGTGGTCAATGTATGTCACCATTGATCAACCTCATATTCTTTTATCAAAATAAGGTCAAACGGTTTTCTAGACCGCGCGACTGGGTATTCAAAGTTCTATGTCGCTGCGGGTAATCATGGCCTTTAGTGGTAGACCATGCCACATTCTCCGCTAAATTAACCGGTTAGAGATAAGCAACGATGATGACAGGCGTAACGTCTGGCTCGTACATACTTGGCGGGTGGACAGTTGTGAGATTTACCCGCCTCAAACACTCGAAAAATTATGGTAATAATCAGACAGTGTCAAGTTAGGTAACAGTTGGATAGACGCCAGGAAGCAATGCCAGTCACCAGTACAATATGTGTACAGTCATTAGCACTTTATTAACCCTATCTAAATGAGGATATCGTCTTTTCGGGCATGATGTGCCGTACATCCAATCAGCCGATCGTGAATTCCATCGCGACGGAATCACGGTTTGGAAGATATTTTAAAACTGTGAAGCGCTCTTTTTTTTTGAAAATGTGTTCTGTACAAGCAGACTTTCTACGGTTTATCCTCAGGGAATGTTGCCAATACTTATAGAAAATATAATACCCTCCGGATTGTTGCTCATGTTTTTTAAAATAATCTTTGGAAAGTCCGTGATCGAATTACATAAAAACTCGACCATTTTGACTAGTGTTGATTAGTAGTAGAGGCGCCCTTGTGTCGGTGGACCAATCAGAATTGAGAACGAAAGTAGGTCAAGTATGACGCGTTTGACATCATCCTGTGACGTAATTAGGGCGTGGCTGTAAGAAACCGATTTAACCGGTCTTAAGAAACCGGTTTAAATAGGGCTATATGACGCAATAGTGTTACGTAATTAGGCCATGGTCGCTCGTAAGTAGGTCGATTACGAAAGAAACCGGTTTAAATAGGGCGGTATAATGTCTATTTTTAGCATTGATGTCTATATTTAGCTGCTCCTTTGTTAGCTACCAATAAAAACATCACATGATCCTTTGACGGCTAAAAGGAGAGAGTTTTCGAGTTCAGTGGTCACAGGCCTCTGGCGCACGAAGGTGCGTTTTTACGTAGTTGGTTGATCTCCTGTCTCGGTATACAATGGATGACGAGAAAACATTTGATAAAGGTAAGTTCGCATTATCAATCATTCCTTTGAGAACAAGCGGTTCGTTTCTTAAAAGATCTATTGGTCTAATCATAGCGTATGTTGAGAGAAGGTTTTTCATATATTATAGACTGACACAACACAATGTATTAGAGCAAATGCCATGTATAGCTAACTGACCGTGCGAGTTAAATTATGTACCTCGGAATGTCACAGCCGAGCGCACATCTATTGTCCTTCTATGGACGCACCGGTCCATTGCACTTTCGCAAACGGTCCCCTTTTGATACACGCCGGTGTACACGGAAACGACATTCTTTCAGAAACACTTGAATTTTCTTAGTCTAAAACAGTTCGATAATCGAGGTTTATTAATTATTGGGCCTTAAATATATATAAATATATATAAATATGGACGTAAATTTCTGTCAAATAATATACGCACGGTCATTCCTCGTTTAGAATTTATTAGTCAAACCGTTTAATGGCGATACCACTCTGTAGTGAACATTAAAAAAATACACCGTCTTTGCGTACAACGTTAACAATCAAAAGCTCTAACGAATTCTAAACCATTGTCACACATGAGCGCGTCGGTATTATCCCACGTCTACACGGAGAAACTAGAGTCCGGTGATTAAGCTTAACCTAGCGCAGTGCGTTTGTAGATGCACACGGTAATCACCTGTCCGACCTTGAACATTTAACGTATTATCACACATGAACGCACATCTATTGTCATTCTCTGTGCGCACCGGTCCATTAAGTTCAAATAGTGATGTATTATGCGTCGCTACTGACATCAATACCATTCAAAAGACCTTTATTAGGTGCCCCTAGCATTGTCTCTGCACGCGGGAGAAAATTGAACTATGTTGTCGTGGACTAAAATAGGCCAACTGTTAGCCATGCATCTGTCTCTCTGGCCGAGTTACTGCGAGAATAAAAGAAACGTTTAACACTCTTTCTACCACAATTATTTCAAGAAATTCGATAAACTCATATAACATAATTTGACAAAAACAAAGATAAATTTTTACCGTATTGGCGTCGCTAAAATTATGGCCTCTCAATCGAACGTGTTATTTATCCGACAACTTACACTATTGTGCAAGTCACCAGCACACTAGCATTGTTTTACAAGTCACCAACACTCTAGCATTGTTTTACAATACAATACAGTAAACATACACGGTGAGCATTGGTAATGATCGCTCACGATATGAGGACTATTTGTATCGTGTTCCGACGAAGCGTAGCGTCCGCAAAAGCGCCCGCAACGCCCGCAAAAGCGCCCGCGACGCCCGCAAGCGCACGTAAAAGCGCCCGCAACGCCCGCAAAAGTGCCCGCAACCGCCCACAAAAGCGCCCGCAACGCCCGCAACGCCCGCAGGCGCCCGTTTCAACGCCCTTCGATATCTGAGAGAAAGAGAGAGATCAGCATATTCACAACTTTTCATATATTTTATTATCCCGCAAAAGCGCCAGCAACGCCCGCATGCGCCCGCAAAGGCGCCCGCAACGCCCGCAAAAGCGCCCTCAACGCTCGCAAGCGCCCGTTTCAACGCCCTTCGATATCTGAGAGAAAGAGAGAGATCATCATATTCACAAGTTTTCATATATTTTATTATCCCCAATGTTATGCCGTACCCAAGCTGGGGGGAGGGGGCCACTGTGGGTATGTTTACAATTCATAACGTTGGAGTGATATCAGTTTTAATCACGCTCTTGTCATTGTTCGTGAATTCTTTAAGTTCATCTAATTATGGCCTCTCAATCGAACGTATTATTTATCCGACAACTTACACTATTGTGCAAGTCACCAACACACTAGCATTGTTTTACAAGTCACCAACACTCTAGCATTGTTTTACAATACAATACAGTAAACACACACGGTGAACATTGGTAATGAACGCTCACGATATGATGACTATTTGTAACGTGTTCCGACGAAGCGTAGCGTCCGCAAAAGCGCCCGCAAGCGCCCGCAAAAGCGCCCGCAACGCCCGCAAAAGCGCCCGCAACGCCCGTAAAAGCGCCCGCAACGCCCGTAAAAGCGCCCGCAACGCCCGCAAGCGCCCGCAAAAGTGCCCGCAACGCCCGCAAAAGCGCCCGCACGCCCGCAAGCGCCCGTTTCAACGCCCTTCGATATCTGAGAAAAAGAGAGAGATCAGCATATTCACAAGTTTTCATATATTTTATTATTTCAACGCCCTTCGATATCTGAGAGAAAGAGAGAGATCAGCATATTCACAAGTTTTCATATATTTTATTATCCCGCAAAAGCGCCCGCAAACGCCCGTTTCAACGCCCTTCGATATCTGAGAGAAAGAGAGAGATCAGCATATTCACAAGTTTTCATATACTTTATTATCCCGCAAAAGCGCTCGCAAGCGCCCGTTTCAACGCCCTTCGATATTTGAGAAAAAGAGAGAGATCAACACGTTCACAAGCTTTCATATATTTTATTATCCCCGTACATTGGGGGCGCTTGCGGGCGTTGCGGGCGCTTTTGCGGGCGTTGCGGGCGCTTTTGCGGGCGATTGCGGGCGTTGCGGGAGTTGCGGTCGCTTTTGCGGGCGTTGCGGGCGCTTGCGGGCGTTGCGGGCGCTTGCGGGCGCTTTTGCGGACGCTACGCTTCGTCGGAACGTTACAAATAGTCATCATATCGTGAGCGTTCATTACCAATGTTCACCGTGTGTGTTTACTGTATTGTATTGTAAAACAATGCTAGAGTGTTGGTGACTTGTAAACCAATGCTAGTGTGTTGGTGACTTGCACAATAGTGTAAGTTGTCGGATAAATAACACGTTCGATTGAGAGGCCATAATTAGATGAACTTAAAGAATTCACGAACAATGACAAGAGCGTGATTAAAACTGATATCACTCCAACGTTATGAATTGTAAACATACCCACAGTGGCCCCCTCCCCCCAGCTTGGGTACGGCATAACATTGGGGATAATAAAATATATGAAAACTTGTGAATATGATGATCTCTCTCTTTCTCTCGGATATCGAACGGCGTTGAAACGGGCGCTTGCGGGCGTTGAGGGCGCTTTTGCGGGCGTTGCGGGCGCCTTTGCGGGCGCTTGCGGCGTTGCGGGCGCTTTTGCAGGATAATAAAATATATGAAAATTTGTGAATATGCTGATCTCTCTCTTTCTCTGAGATATCGAAGGGCGCTGAAACGGGCGCTTGCGGGCGTTGCGGGCGCTTTTGCGGGCGTTGCGGGCGCTTTTGCGGGCGCTTTCGGGCGTGGCGGGCGCTTTTGCGGGCGTTGCGGGCGCTTGCGGGCGCTTTTGCGGACGCTACGCTTCGTCGGAACACGATACAAATAGTCATCATATCGTGAGCGATCATTACCAGTGCTCACCGTGTGTGTTTACTGTATTGTATTGTAAAACAATGCTAGAGTGTTGGTGACTTGTAAAACAATGCTAGTGTG